>PITA01005029.1:0-115697 GCA_004023965.1 Spilogale gracilis | reverse complement strand
GAAAACAACAAGTGTTGGAGAGGCTGTGGAGAAAGGGGAACCCTCTTACACTGTTGGTGGGAATGTAAACTGGTGCAGCCGCTTTGGAAAACAGTGTGGAGATTCCTTAAAAAATTAAAGATAGAGCTACCCTATGACCCTGCAATTGCACTACTGGGCATTTACCCCAAAGATACAGATGTAGTGAAAAGAAGGGCCAAATGTACCCCAATGTTCATCGCAGCAATGGCCACAATCGCCAAACTGTGGAAAGAGCCAAGGTGCCCATCAACAGATGAATGGATAAAGAAGATGTGGTACATATATACAATGGAATACTATGCCTCCATCAGAAAGGATGAATATCCAACTTTCGTAGCAACATGGACTGGACTGGAAGAGATTAAGCTGAGTGAAATAAGCCAAGAAGAGAAAGTCAAGTATCGCATGGTTTCACTTACTTGCGGTGCATGAGGGGTAACCGGGAGGACAGTGGGAGAAGGAAAGTAAATGGGAACTAGGGTAATCTAGGGAGGGAAACGAAACAACAGAGACTTTGGACACAGAGACAAACTGAGGGACTTGGAGGGAGGGGGGTGGAGGGATGGGAGAGCCTGGTGGTGGGTACTGGGGACACCTAAAGCGTGGAGCACTGGGTGTGGGGGATGGGGAATGAATCTTGGAATACTGGGGAAAAAAATTTTAGTAACAATAAAGAAAAAAGAATATGAGAAATGGGTCCCTTCATGAATGAGCTATACCTCAGAGATAGAAACAAACTGATCTGGAGAATCATGGAAAGAATTTACTCATCCTATAGCAAACAAAATGACAGGGCAGAGCTGCCTAAGAATGCCTACGCATGAACCAAAACCAAAACCAAAAGACCAAATAAAATGCTACATCAGAAAACCATTTTTAAAAGGAGCACACGATGCAAAACAAAACAACAACAACAAACCACACCCCTACAGAAAAACCAAGGTGCGGAAAGAATTTTCTCACAATTGCTTCTTATATGGTATGATTGGTAAGAACATGGATTTAATAAAATAATGCTCATGGAAAACAGGAAAAAAAACCATAAGAATTTTAAAAAGGAGATAGCTGTTTTAAGGAAATAGAGAATCAAAAAATATTACTTCCAAACTACTATATTAATAAGAAACAGCAAAAGGAAAAAAAAGATCATAAACCATACATTACTGACACAAAGGAAAGGCTTGGGATAATCATAGTGACTCCAGATGAAAAAGGCTAGTATTAAAAGCAATTAGAAAAAAATAATAGATAAAGAAGGCACAAAGATGAGCCAACATAAGGGTAATTGATATTTAGTGAGGGAGGAAGAAAGGCTCAGTAAAACACAAGATGTATTTTTTGAAATGAAGAAAAAATAGAGATTGGAAGAACTCACTGTATTCCATAAAAATATTATACAAAATATCTATTGAACTGCAAAGATTTTTTTTTAAAGGAATTATTGAGATGAGAAAGACATCAATTTCCTTCAGTTACTCCATATACTTCTAAGTTCCAGAGAACAATGGAACATTTTCTATAAAGTTCTCAGGGACAGAGCATGTGATCTAAGGATATTGTTCTCATCTGAAATACCTATCCAATCTAATGGCAACCATGAGAAACCTCAGAGAATATTTCATCTTTAAAGAAATTAAAAAATAAAAGTCTCTCATCTTTATACTTTTGTACACGTTAAAATTATTATTTAATGAGTCTATATCATTTTTCCAAAAACAATAGAGTTTTTTAAAAAAAGACTGGAGATCGATATGCCAGGATGTTATCAGATGGCCAGGTGGGTCATGGAATTAGGGTTAATTCCTACCTTATTCCTTTTATTTAATTACAAAGATAAAATATTTTTAAATCTACTGCAGCACTTACATGGGGTCATAGATAAGTTGAGACATGTTATAAGAACCTAGATGACAATACTAAATATAAAGATACCATATTTCATCCAAGTAGATTCATACCTTTCAATTTATATCAATGATAGATTTGTCCCTACCAAAATCACAAAGGTATTCCTCATACAGTAAAAATAATAATAATAATAATAATAATCTTTAAACATTAAAATGTTTTAGTGGAGTGAAAATGTAAATGGAGTAGAGTAGGAAGTGACTCATTTATGCTTTCTAATTTATTTAGCCACTTAATCAGTCGGCATATTTTCCCTCACTGTGGCCCTGTTACTACAGGAGCCCCTCTGGTCTTGAGCAGCAGAGCTTCATGAGATTGGAAGGGCTGTATATAGGTTTTGAAACATAACATAGCACCTGAATTAGAAGAATGCTCTAAGTACTTAGCAATAGAGATCCTTTTCTCTAGCTAAAACACAAGGGGGAATGTGTCCCACATTGTACCTGGTACATTTCTGTAAAAGACTAGATTTTGCAGTTAACCTGAGCAATTTAGGTGATGTCTTAATTGTTTTTATTTGTAACAACTTTTACTGACTTTAAACTTTTATGTGCGTATTTTATGGAAAAGTCAGAGAAATGACTTTTGAAATGTTTATACAAATAGTGATTATCACTACAAGAAGGTTAATCTTGGGGCGCCTGGGTGGCTCAGTTGGTTGGGCGACTGCCTTTGGCTCAGGTCATGATCCCGGAGACCCGGGATCGAGTCCCGCATCGGGCTCCCTGCTCCGCGGGAAGCCTGCCTCTCCCTCTCTCACTCCCCCTGCTTGTGTTCCCTCTCTAGCTATATTTCTCTCTGTCAAATAAATAAAATCGTAAAAAAAAAAAAAAAAGAAGGTTAATCTTTTTGGTTATTATAGTATATTCAAGTAACAATAAAAAAGAGATGCATTCAAAAAAATAACATACCAACAGACCGTTCAAGAAAACTCCCTCCTGGCCTTCAATTTATGCAATATATATTTAAAAAACACAAACAACAATAAAGTAAGACTGTGTAAAAATAATATTAAAAATTATATTGGGGAGTGGGGACGCCTGGGAGACTCAGTCAGTTAAGCATCTGCCTTCTGCTCAGGTCATGATCTCAGGGTCCTGGGGTAGAGCCCCACCTCGGTCTCCCTACTCATCAGAGTCTACTTCTCCCTCTCCCTCTGTCCTTCCTCCCTTTCCCCAATCCCCCTCTCTCTCACTCAATCTCTCTCTCTTTCAAATAAATATTTAAGAAAATTGTATTGGGATTTAAGTAGTTCGCTACTTAAAAATATTAGATTCATACCTTACTGTCAAAACCGGTTAAGAAGTTATATAGAACATGTCCTTGGGTAAAGAGTTTAATATAAAAAAAATCATGGTTAGAGGTTAGAATAAAAGAGTGTTGCTTTATCAGACAAGGAGAAAGTAAAAAAAAAAAAGTCTTGGAAAACAAAGAACAATGTGCTGTTATTTTAAAATATGAAACCGCATAACAAGAAAACAAATAAAATGAAAAAGTATGCCAGGAAAATATTTGAAACAAGTTCATGAATCAAGAATCAAAATACCTCATCGTTTCTACAAATTGGTAAGGCTATAGCAATGAGGAAATTGAATTGAAAAGTATCCATATCATAAATGCAATGAAGTAAAACTAGCTAAATTTTTAAAGAAATGATGCAAAAATCCTTCAAGTTCACACATTGAGATAAGGACTAATATTTTTCACTTTCTAAAGCAGCAATATTTTTCTATTTTCAATAAAATTGGAATAAATGCATCAAACATTTTGGTAGATATGAAAGGAAACTATTTTGGAACTCCCAGGACTCTAAGCCAAAATCCCTCATTTCAACAGCAATCTCGACTCACTGTTGTATTAAATATGACAAAAAATAAAGCAGAAAGCTCCCGTTAAGACATTTATTGAAGTTAAGAAAGAAATGGTGATTCAAAAGACTCCTGCATGGCTAGCTGGGAAATTTTGTGTTCAAGGGTGGGGCGCGGCCACGCAGCCCCCCTGCTGGGATCATGCTGGCCAGTGTGGGAACCAGAAGAAAGTTGAAAGAGCCCACCACCCAAGACAAGCTGGCAAATTTGAAAGTGCAGATTTCCAGCTTTGAGCTGAAATCCTTCTCTGGCTCTCAATAGCACGTATCCTCTGATCTGTCGTGTCCCCTGGGAACCCGGTTTCCTCAGTTGTGAAACTGAGGTCCTGTTCATGGACACTCCATTTCTGGGGAGAGTTACATGATACAGTGAATACATGGCTCTTCTCATGGACATTGAAAAGCACTCACTTAGCAGGAGCCAACTGACTGGTCCCTAGGACAGTGTCCTTTCTATCTGCGGCAATGACCTTGGCTGCAAGACTATTACCTCATCAAAACCCCATCACAAAAGAGTCTGTTTGGAACCACAGATGTCTGGTTTCTTTGCTGAGATCCATATCGAATAAGATCACTGAGCTCAGCAATGAATTTCTGACATCAAAATTTAACCTTTGAGCAAAAACCATTTAAAGACAAAAAATAGAATGATTAAACCATTTTCCAACCCCCATATGCCTATGATGATGGAGATCACTGTAGGGTATGACTTTTTCTAATGGGTAACCTCATCACTCATTTAAAAAAAAAAAATTGTTAATGCATATCAGGTGAGACATAACACTGATTCTTGCCCACAGCAGAGACATCTGTTAAATGCACCTTGGAAATTTTGCCTGGGCATTTGGGTTTCAGTTGTGAATTTCAGATTTCTGAACTGTATTCCTGATTCTTTTGTCAGCCTTATGGAGGAGGATTTGAGGCTTGTTAGGATTCCACGGTGAAGCATCCTTGGAGAAGGATGGGTGCTCCCCACCCAGCACAGGGAGATGGGGGCTGAGAAATCTTCTCCCCAAAGAGGACTCTGTCCTAGTCCCTGGAACCCATGAATATATTCCCTGTCATGATGAAAGGGACTTTGCAGATGTGGTTTTGTAAGGATTCAGAGCTGGGAGGGATTATCCTGGATTATCCCAGGAGGCCTAGGGTAATCGCCAGCATCCTTGCAAGAGAAGGAGACAAGAGAATTGGCAGCAGAGAAGGAGGTGGTGACCAGAGACGCAGAGGTCAGAAGAATGGGATTTCTGGCTTTTGAAGATGGAAAAGGGACCAGGAGCTGAGGGATGTGGCAGCTTCTAGAAGCTGGAAAAGGCCAGGAAGCAGGCTCTCCCCTAGAGTCTCCCAAAGGAACAGAGCCCTGAGGACACCTTTTTTCTCCCTGCGACACTCATTTTAGAACCTCTGATCTCAAGAACTGTAAGATAATAAATTTGTGGGACCCGAACATAAACACATGGTGTATACAGTTGCCCCCATGGGGCCTGTTTCGTGTGCGTCGGGGTGAAGTAAGGAGGAACCACAGGGCTGTCGCCTGTGCTCATTTTTATTTTTGCCAAAACAACTCAGAATGTGTTTCATCCTTCAGGTTAGCTGTGTGATTACCTCTCCTCCACCATGCGGCAAGAAGGTCAGGGGCTTCGAGGCATTATCCTGTCCCGCGGGGTGCTTTCTAAAGCAGAGCAGAAAATCACAGGGAGGTGAAGGGGTGCGGTTGGAAGTGTTCCTACTTTCCTTTATACAGCAGGAACTTTCATTTATTTTTATTCTGACCTTGCTTTCAACTATACGTCATTCTCATATTAATCAGGAGCTGAGAACTCTGGCACTGGGAGGAAAGCTTCGGAAGGGACCCTCTGTTGGCTGTTCCATTCCAAGAGTCCAGAGAACAGCTGTGGGTCAAAAACTGCAGCGCTTCCCTGGGTCCCTGGGGGGAAAAAGCTTTAGCTGAAAGGTTGGATGTTCTGGTGGCCAAATACCACCTCCTCTTTCAGATCCGTGTTCCCCTCCCCCCAGGAATGGAAGCCCTACTTCCCATTGCCTGGCTCTGTGAGCTGAAACCACTTAGGTAACCTCTATGCTCAGTTTTCCCATGTGGTAAATATATACAAAAATACTAGCTTAAAGGATTGATGTGAAAATTAAAAGAAAAATATAAAGAGCCCAGCACATAGAAAGTGTTATATCAGCGTTATCATTATAATTACTATAACCTTAGGGAACATCAGAATTTTTTTTTTAATTTTTTTGTTCAAGACTGTGTTTTCTTTATATAGCATGCCTTTCAATTATTTCCGTTCAATCCCTGGAATCCGATGTTCACAAGTGTCTATATTAGATTAGTGTTCCTTTTTCTTTTTTTAAATTTATTTTTTATTTTTTTATTTTTTCAGTGTTCCAAGATTCATTGTTTATGCCCCACACACGGTGCTCCATGCAATATGTGCCCTCAGTACCCACCACCAGGCTCGCCCATCCCCCACCCCTCCCTTCCAAGACCCTCAATTTGTTTCTGAGTCCAAAGTCTCTTAATGTTTTGTCTTCCTCCCTAATATACCCCACCTCCCATTTCCTTTCCTTCTCCTACTGTCCTCTATATTACTCCTTATGCACCACAGTAAGTGAAACCATGTGATACCTGACTTTCTCTATTTGGCTTACTTCACTCAACATAATCTCTTCCAATCCGGTCCATGTTGCTACAAAAAGTTGGATATTCATCCTTTCTGACGGAGGCGTAGTACTCCATTGTATATATGGACCACATCTTCTTTATCCATTCATCTGTTGAAGGGCACCTTAGCTCTTTCCACAGTTTGGCGATTGTGGCCATTGCTGCTATGAACATTGGGGTACATACGGCCCTTCTTTTCACTACATCTGTACCTTTGGGGTAAATGCCCAGTAGTGCAATTGCAGGGTCATAGGGTAGCTCTATCTTTAATTTTTTAAGGAATCTCCACACTGTTTTCCAAAGCGGCTGTATCAACTTGCATTCCCACCAACAATGTAAGAGGGTTTCCCTTTCTCCGCAGCCTCTCCAACACTTGTTTCCTGTCTTGTTAATTTTGGCCATTCTGACTGGTGTAAGGTGGTATCTCAGTGTGGTTTTCATTGAATTTCCCTGATAGCTAGTGACGCTGAACATTTTTTCATGTGTCTGTTAGCTATTTGTATATCTTCTATGGAGAAGTGCCTCTTCATGTCTCCTGCCCATTTTTTGATGTTCATCTTCTTTTTGGATGTTGAGTTTGAGTAGTTCTTTATAGATCTTGGATACCAGCCCTTTGTCTGTAGTGTCATTTGCAAATATCTTCTCCCATTCTGTGGGTTGCCTCTTTGTTTTGTTGACTGTTTCCTGTGCTGTGCAGAAGCTTCTTATTTTGATGAAGTCCCAAAAGTTCATTTTTGCTTTTGTTTCCTTTGCCTTTGGAGACATGTCTTGAAAGAAGTTGCTGTGGCTGATGTCAAAGAGGTTACTGCCTATGTTCTCCTCTAGGACTTTGATAGATTCCTGCCTCACTTTGAGGTCTTTCATCCCTTTCGAGTTTGCCTTTGTGTGTGGTGTAACAGAATGGTCTAGTTTTATTCTTCTATACGTAGCTGTCCAATTTTCCCAGCACCATTTATTTAAGAGACTGTCTTTTTCCACTGGATATTTTTTCCTGCTTTATCGAAGATGATTTGACCATAGATTTATGGGTTCATATCTGGACTCTCTACTCTGTTCCATTGGTCTATTTTTCTGTTTTTGTGCCAGTACCATGCTGTCTTGGTGATCACAGCTTTGTAAGAAAGTTTGAAATCAGGTAACGTGATGCCCACTGCTTTGTTTTTCCTTTTCAACAATTCCTTAGCAATTTGGGGTCTTTTTTGGGTCCATATAAATTTTAGGATTGTTTGTTCAAACGCTTTGAAAAATGTTGGTGGAATTTTGATTGGGATAGCATTGAAAGTATAGATTGCTCTGGGCAGTAGAGATATTTTAACAATGTTTATTCTTCCAATCCATGAGCATGGAATGCTCTTCCATTTTTGGGGGGTCTTCTATTTCTTTCATGAGTATTCTGTAGTTCCTCGAATACAGATCCTTAACTTCTTTGGTTAGGTTTATTCCAAGGTATCTTATGATTTTTGGTGCTATAGTAAATGGAATCGATTCTCTGTCTTCCCTTTCTATATTTTCATTGTTAGTGTATAAGAACACAACTGATTTCTGTGCATTGATTTTGTATCCTGCCACATTACTGAATTGTTGTATGAGTTCTAGTAGTTTGGGGTCAAGCTTTTGGGTTTTCCATATAGAGTATCATGTCATCTGGAAAGAGAGAGAGTTTGACTTCTTTGCCAATTTGAATACCTCTTATTTCTTTCTGTTGTCTGATTGCTGTTGCTAGGACTTCTAACACTATGTTGAATAGTAGTGGTGAGAGTAGGCATCCTTGTCTTGTTCCTGATCTCAGTGGGAAGGCTGTGAACATCAGAATGTTTAAAGGGGGAACATATAGTCTCCAGTTTCTCTATTTCTTTAATTTATTTATTCATTTTTGCAGTATAATCCCTGCCTCCTCTGTTAAATTAATGAGCCAAATGTGGACTCTGTGCATTGACTCTTGATTTGTTTATTTCTTCAGTGGCCGAAACCTGTTAGCTCAAAAGTCAATTGGTGCCAAATGCAAATTCTTACATATCTAATTGTTTTAAGCACAGCCACAAAGTGCATTTTTAGCCCTTTAGAGCTCTCCTGCATTGCCTAACCCACAAAGTTTACCCACGGGTACAAGTCATAATGGCCCCAACCTACTTCAGACCTTTGGAGATCTCTGACCCAGAAGCGCTGGGCGATGCTGCAGAGTGACATCACTGAGGTCCCTCTTCCAGTGGCCTGGCTCCCTTTCCTCCTTGTCCTCCTCCCCTTCTGAGGAGTGCCCCCTGTGTGCCATGTCTTCTGGACAGGCTCCGACTATGAGGAACCTTCCCACCAGTGCCAATCTGTCAGTCACTCAATAAAACTTCCATATGTCATTGCTACCTCATAGTTTTCTCTTTTTCCCTTGATCATCCCCCAGATCCCTCAGACCCCCACATTCTCTTTTCCAACTAACACCAACTCCCAGTAAAGGAACATTCAAGCACATTTTTGCTTCTCCCCCTCATAATAAGCTAAATAGAATCAAGGGGCAGAAATGTAAATGTCTTAGTTTTCCATACAGTTGCCCAATTTGGGACATGAAGTGTTGGATATAGGAAGATTGTCAGGAATGCCAAATATCTCAAATTATTACATTCTTTCCATCACACCTTAAAAAAAATCACACTAAGATTTTAGGCACATCTGTTGGTACTTTCCAAAATAAATCTACCAAATGAGAAAAATGAAATTCAAATGTCTAAGCATAAGCTTAGAAATTCAGTAGGAAAGCCTCACTTCTCCAGAGCCAATTAAGTTGAGTTAGGACCCAAATGAACTGTTCTTTATGAAGGAGGAAAAAATGTTTATATCAAACATAACAAGCTGGATCTTTCAAAAAAGGAAAAATTATTGTTCAATTATTTCTCCCTGGAATCTATCTGGTTCACAAGTGAGAATATGAAAATACTTCTGTGGTCTGTAATAAAAAAACTGGGCAAATACGCTATTTTTTAGATGTTGTTTATCTCTAACCAGATGACTTTCCCCAAATTCTACTCTTTTGATCTTCCCTTTGAAAAGACTCTTTTTCTGTTGCATCTATCATTCTTGTTGCCTTCTCAACTAACTAAACTGAATGGAAAGAGAAATTGAGATTTTCTTTTCCATTCCTTTGTCTTCATGTTCCTCCACTGCTAGTAGTATTATAAGAAGGTGAACTTCTTTTGAGGACACCTTAGGAAACATTGTCTGTGAGCTCATCTGACATCTGATATTACTCTCCAAAAGCTCGTCTTGTTATTCTATAATTTTGTATCTTTGTAGCCAACATCTTTTTTTTTTAAAGATTTTATTTATGTATTAGAGTTTGAGCAGAAGAAGGGGCAGAGGGAGAGAAAGAATCTCAAGCAGACTCTGCACTGAGCATGGAGCCGATGCGGGGCTCAATCTCACAACCCTGAGATCATGACCTGAACCTAAATCAAGAGTCAGATGCTCAACTGAACCACCCGGGCATCCCAATAGCCAACATCTTTTCATAGACCATAGTACCCCCTTCTCTGTACCCTCACTTTCCTCCTTATTCTTTAGGTTCCATGATCCATGTCTATGTTCATCTCTGCTTCCTTTGCCCTCTGTCCAGTATTTTTGGGAAATACCAAGCCACACAAAATCCAACTCTCACTGACTCTGCTGTTGAATTTGAGGAGATAAATATGGCAGGGAAGAAGCACGGCTGTTTTCCTTTAAGTTCATGACCCTATATCAAACTGTCCTCAATACTTCTTATGAGTCTCATTTCCCTCATCAAGCCACTGAACCACTTATGAAATAATTCTTTCACACCTTCTTCTTGTCCTCAGTCTCCAACATTTTCTTCCTTCTTACTCTCAGTTAATGATCTTTCTTCTAATTTCATCTGAGGGAAAAATAACTCTTCAAAAACACCTTTGTCCTACTACCACCATTGAATCTACCCCCCGGTCCTTTCTGTTACAGCGTGTGGACCAAGTGAGAGTCTGCCTCAGCTCTGCCTGTACACAGGGTCCCATTCCCTCTGGCTCACCCAAGGACTTGGCTTCTCTAGTTATCCAGGGCTGCTCTTGAAACATCTTTCCCTTTACCCCTTACCTTTAATACCTTCCATTCAAGGAAAATCTTGCCTTATTCCCACATCTTACTGCAACTTCGTTTTCACTTTTCGACTCTTTGCTACAGAAAGTCTGCTTGAAAAAGTTCTCTCTCCTCATTGTATCAGGTTGCTTGCCTCCCTTTCTTGATCGAATTTATTTCATTCAGACCTTGACCCAGTCCCTCCATGGATTCACTGTAGTCGCACTCATCAGTGGCCTCCACCTGATCACATCTGATGATCCCTTCTCAGTCTGCATCTTGCTTGACCTTGCTTCCTTTCTTTGGCACCAGACCAGGTGAATCCCTTCCTTTGTCTTGCAGAACACTACTCTTCTAGTTTCCTCCAGAGTCACTGGTTTCTCCCGCTCTTCTCACCTCTAAATGGTGCAAGCCTGAGGGATCTGTTTCCAGGCCTTGTTTCTGTCTATACATCTCTAGGAAATTTCCCTAAAACTTGTGGTTCTAAAGATCATATCCCTATATAAACTGACTTGCAAGTTAATATCTCAACCCAACCCCCTTTTTCTCTACTTTGGACTTATATGCTAGATTGCCTACATGACATCTCTACATTGATGTCTTAGGAGCTTCTCAAGATTAATATCCACCCAAAAGTACTTTTCTGTTTTCTCCTCCAAACTTGCATCTCCTTAAGTGTTCCTCTTCTCAGTAACTGGCTTGACCATTTAAACAGTTGCTCAGGCCTTGCCTGGACTTCTTCCAAAATTGGGATCATTCCTGGCTCTTCCCTTTTTCTTCAAGACAACATTGATTAAGTCTGTCATCTCTGCCTTTAAAATACAACCACAATCCAAACAGTTCTCAAGATTTTCTCCCACTAGTGTCTTGGAAAAAGACCTCTCCCTCTTACCTCTCTCTTACAATAGCCTCAAGAACGATTTCTCTGTACCCACACTGGCTCCTTGTGTTCTCCACACAGCAGACAGTGTGCCACTTTGGACATGTAAATCAAATTGTGTGCCGTTTACACAATACTGCAATGATCTCCCTTCACAATTAGAGTAGACCTAAAGACCCTAAAGGATCAAGCCCCTGGCCACTCACTGTGTTCCAACACAGGCGGCTTCTTCCCATTCTTTCCATGGGCCATTTGCATTCTCTCTCTGTGCATTCGCCTGGATTTTTCTATCTCCAGATGGCCACTTGTTCCCTTCCCCCTTTATTCTGCTCAGAGTTCATTTTTCTAAGAGCCTGATCAACTTATATGTAACAGAAACTTCTCTATGTCTTCACACACACACCCCCCCGTGAGTTCACCCAATGCAGAAGAATTGCGTGTTGATACTTTCAATATATGTTTCCATTTCCATTGTCAAGTAATATTTTACAATAAATATGTAATGTGTATTTTTATATTTATATTTTAAAAGTTTATATATATTTTGCTTAAACCAGGAAACTCAGCATTAGACAAATACCTAACAAAATATCTTAATGGATATGGTTTTTCTTGTTTTTTTTTTTTTTACTAACATCAAAAACTTGTTTTAAATTCTCATTACCAACTCATTGATACCCATCATCTAATTTTAAATGTAAACGCTATTCTTTACCTTTTCTTCTTTTTGCATTTATTTTTCTTTAAGGGGATTTTTATCCTACATTACTTGTTTTGCATATTATTCTTGATGCTTAGACATTGGCCAGGTGTTTTCAATGTCAAGGGATAGTTAAGGATGTATATATTCATTTATTTAACAAATTGCCAGTGTTGAAACCCTGTTAGGTAGTAAGAGCATAATCTGAAAAGGACTCAGCGGTAATAAAAACATCAATTTGTTTTAGACTTGAGCTTAGTAGGTAACAGAAAGTTTGGTAATCCAGGAGGATATTTCCATGAACACCTTAACAAATACTTAACTGCATCTCTACAGCATTTGGCTCGAGTGATATTTTCTTACTTTGCTTTTCAATGGAAGATTTTAGGTTTTGTGGAAGTATCTAAAGTCTTGCTTTCGAGAATATATACGTATATTTTTTCTCCCGTTGGCTACTTTCATCTCCTTGTGGCTGATGTCGATTTCAGTGCCCGTTCATAGGAGGTGCCCACTAATCATCTTGAACTGAACGGGGCCTACCAGAGCGCTCCTTACATCTTCTGCAGTAATTAAGTTAATCTGGAAACACTTTCATATTAGGTTAGAAAAGCGTAACACTGCATGCTTTCCTTTGAGGATATGATAAAATAAAAAAGCTCTTTAAAACTATAAAATATAAAATGAACACAAGGTGATATTAATACCTAATCTCGCAATCTAGTTTTCGAGAGTTTGCAAAGTGCTTTTGAGCATCAATTCTAATTTAGCGATTTTAGTAATTTTTTATGTAATTCAATTTCTCCTAAAAATGCATGCAGACACTTTGCTGTCCCTTTTTTCAGCTTCTGCTCCTGTCTACTCCTCCCCAAAGGGATGTGAAAATTGCCAATTCGATGCATGTCCCAAGGCAGTTAGTGTTTGGCTCTTTTGAGACGTCTTTTCTTACTGTTTCTGTGGGGTGTCCTGATTGGATGGGGGGGCACACCCAACGTGGCGTTCCAGTCCAGTAGAGGCCAGTGGTGGGGGCAGTGGAAGATTTCACCCCAGGAGGAACAAGAGAGATAAAAGTTTATCAAACACTGCAAGGGAGGAGCAGACAAAGGAGAACATGTCCACCACGAGGAGCTGGTGAGGGACCACATTTATAAGAGTAGCAGCATGGGAACGCATGGAATTTTCCGTTTTTGGTAATCTTAGGAACTGTGCCTGGTCACGGTCGGTCAGTTAGGACCAATGGTTATTTCCAGGTGGCTCTCTCTTAATGAACCTGTTGACACCACCTGTTTGCATTCAGCTCAGTGGGGCGGTCGCTGTGGGCCCTTTTACCTTTCCAGGTTTCCTTGGCTCAAGCTTGTTGCGATCTCCCCCCTTTTTTTTTTTTGAAGCTGTCCGTTCTAAAATATGAAGGCTCTGCAGCAAGCAGTGGTGATAGAAGAAAGTTTTTTGCTTTTGGACAAAACAGAAGATTTAAGGTTTGGGATATGCAGATACTCATGACTCCCAGAGAACTATGCCATGGTTTAGTGTGGAACTGAAAAAAACCCAAATTGGAAATTGCTTTTGAGCCAGACCACCTTTATCATTGGCTTCCTCTGTGAACATTCCCCCACACCTGCTGGCTGAAAACCCAGGACCACGCAGGTTTAAGCTTCAGTCCCTCCCAGGTCTGTTCTTCGGAAGATATCTACCTCTTTCTCCCTTCTCTGAAACATCTCCATGGTAGTGAGATGTTGGGAAGAGAAACCATTTTCTGCACTGCAAGCTGAGATGCAGTGGTCCTGTCTTCTTCTTATCTTTCATTCTACTTCCAGCCTGTACTGGGTCTGTGTTGAAGGAGCCACACACACACACATGAATCAGTCTTAAGGTCACTATCATCTAAATCTTTATCAGAAGCTCATCAATGAGAAGCAGTATTTCAGTGGAAATATTGAAGGACACCAAGTCTGTCACTATGCAAAGCTCTGCAGTCACAGTGGTTGAGAGCAGGAACTTTGGAGTTCCACAGACCTGAGTTCAAATGCTGAGTCTGCTGCTTATGAGTTCTGTGTGGCCCACAGCGAGGTGCTGAAGTCTGAAGTCTGTTTCATCGATCGTCACCCAAGGATAAATCTTCACCCTCCCTCCCTTCCTCAGAGCTGGTGTAAGGACTGAAGGAGTTGTGCTTGCTCGGTTCCAGCACCAGGAACTGTTCGTTCTTTCTCTTGCCATTGTCACTGTTATTCGTGCGCGTGGGACCACATCTGTGAGGAGTCTGCTGTCTTCTCCAGCCCCTCCCCCCAGCCTTACTGAATGTGGCATGCCTGGAGACTTGTACTTGCTGAGGAAGGTCAGGCTGAGATGCCTCACTTTATTTATTTTTTTTTTAAAGATTTTATTTATTTATTGGATAGAGAGAAACAGAGCCAGAGAGGGAACACAAGCAGGGGAGTGAGAGAGGGAGAAGCAGGCTTCCCGCCGAGCGGGGAGCCCGATGTGGGACTCAATCCCGGGTCTCCGGGATCATGACCTGAGCCGAAGGCAGTCGCTCAACCAACTGAGCCACCCAGGCGCCCCGAGATGCCTCACTTTAAAACCCACTGTGGCATTTACCGTAAGGATGCCATCAAGAGTGCTATTTACCACTTTACACAATGTTCCTTTTTATGGGGACCTCCAGGAGAATTGGGGGCCAGGCAGAGCCATTCTTCTGAGCATTTAGGTTATTTTAAGCTTATGGACAGTAAATTATATAACTGACCAAGTTTCCTTTCTTGAGTTGGCTGCTAGAAAGCTTAGAGCCAAATGTAAGCCTTATTTGTAGGAAGTGCATTGATTATTACAGGGTGCATTTCAAGCCTCATTTCTGCCTCCATTTTATGTCCTCATTTTAATATTTTTTTTCTCCTTCTATTTCATGCTACCTAAGTGTTATTTGAAAATGTATTCTTATAAATTACTTAAATTATTTCTCAAGCAAGATAAATAGCTAGACATAGATAGGTAAAATAAGGTTTTAAATAAATTAACCTGTGTAAATGATTTATAGCTTCAATATCTAAGAGAAGTTTAATTTTTATAACAAGATACTTGATACATAAAGGTGAATTTTCCAATGAGTAAAATTTCAGACGTTTCAAGAACAAGAAAGGAGTAAGTTCAAGAGTGAATGTTTTGCAGAAAAATAAGGGTGATTTGGAGAACCAGTAGAAGGGGAACCACTGGGGCGCCTGGGTGGCTCAGTGGGTTAAAACCTCTGCTTTCGTCTCGGGTCATGATCTCGGGATCCTGGGATCAAGGCCCACATTGGGCTCTCTGCTCAGCGGGGCGTCTGCTTCCTCCTCTCTCTCTGCCTGCCTCTCTGCCTACTTGTGATCTCTCTCTCTGTGTCAAATAAATAAATAAAGTACTTAAAAAAAAAAAAAAGAAGGGGAACCACTGGGCTCAAAAGGTGTCTGTTGTATGTTTGATTTAATTAATTGATGAATCATTGTGTTCTACCCCAGGGTCAGCTTGTAAACATAATTGGCCTTTGATAGAAAGAGGAAGAAGACAAATGGAGACAAGGGTTGGTCTCCTTGATAGAAACCCTGGCTCTGACTAAGAATTCCTTAGGTAATTTACTTAACTTTATTGTGCTTCCATTTCTTCATTTATAAAGTGGATATAAAGCAGTGCTTACCCTGTAGCATTTGCAGGAGAATCAACGGTAATCTGTGTGAAGTGTTAGAACAGTGCCTGACACTTAGTAGGACTCGGTGCCTCTCACCCATTCTTCTTCACCTTTTGCACTTAAGCCCATGAATTTTGAAAAAGATGCCAGTTGTCAGTTTTGTAATGAGTTGCATAGTAGGGTTAGTCACACAGTGGTTGGGCTGATGCTGGTGGCAGTCTTCATGACAAATAACGATTCTAATAAGAAAAGAAAAATACATACGGATGGTTTATACACACATTGCAGAATTCTGGAATCTATAGGAGTGTTTCCTGGACATTAGGGGAAAAAAAAAGGTGTGTTTCTCTTTCTTGGTCTTTCCAGACAAACAGGAAATCAAAATAGCCGCTGTGAAGTATCTTATCCTGTTACTGTGACAGATTTGCTCATGAAATGTTACACTATGAATACTGTGCTTTGCTTTTTATCACCAAAGTGTCAATGTTTTCTTTCTTCTGTACATGTTGCATTTCCTTGTAGGTATCATGAATTAAGTGAACTGATCAGATCTATGCTCTGAAAACATTAGTATGGCATGGAAAAATTTTAAATCCATAAATGTCCTAGACTTTGCCCCTCTGCTTCATCATTTCCTCTGCCTTCCATAATAAATGCCTATTCATTGTTTCTTCTTCATCAGCTCTTCTGCCATGCTCCCTCATGCCCAGTTCCCCTGTGATACAAGACCTAACGTCTGGGTAGAGAGAGAGAGTCCTGAGATGTCGAACAGAAGGAGTAGGGTTTTGGTTTGCGTGCTGTCTTTGTTCAGAATCTGAGTAATGGGCAAAGTGGGGAAAATTGAAAGAAAATTAAAAAGAAACAGAAATTAAGCAAATGTGCCAAATAGAAGGCTAGGGATGTATATTGATGGAGAGAGAATCAGGAGATTGAATGGGAGAGGAGGGTTTTTTTTTTTTTTTAATGTTTTTGTGTTGAAAAGTGAAGGCAGTCGTACAAGTGACTTTAGCAGAAGAGAGAATTAGAGAGAGGGGCACCTGGGTGGCTCAGCTGGTTAAGCATCAGACTTTTGATTTTGGCTCAGGTCATGATCTCTGGATCATGAGATCAAACCCTGCAACCTCTATATGCTCAGTGCAGAATCTGCTTGAGATTCTCTCCTTCCCTCTACTCCTTCCCACACTTGTGCTCTCTAAATAAATAAACAAATAAATGAATGAATAAAATCTTAAAAAAAAATTGGGGAGAAGAAAAGGAAATTCTTGGGCAGTGTTGCTGAGTTAAAGGATTGTCTGTTGTTTTCTTTGAGTTATATATAATTAAAAATCAGCACTTGATTTTCAATCACTTTTTGTTAGATTATATGTGTTTCAATATGACTAGGCTGTGAGAGACCTGGAATTTCCCAGAGTTGCATCATTTTCTCATGATTTTGAATACAATGTGTATTCTGACTCCAGAACACAAGAACTGTTCTAGACTTACTGAAGTCAATACACATTTCCTGATTATTATTCATTTTGTGAGTATGACTTCTCCTCCCTTCACATTGCATGGAACTCTTTTGTTTACTTCTGCTGCCCTCTGCAGGTAAATAAACCAGTAATGCCCCTCTCATCATTGAGAAGAAATGCCTGGTTGTTGGTCTGAGAAACAAACAAAACAACCAATGGATAAAAAGAAAATCTGGACACCTTGATGAGAGAGCGGGGGAAAAAAAAGACTTTCAGTCTGTAGAAGCTGGAATAAAATAGTGGTACTTTTGGGTGGCAATTAAGTAGAGCTGAATGGAAGAGATAGAGGGCCAAAGAAAGATCCTCTTCAGGATCCTGAGACATGGAGATTGACCGAGAATAGAAGCAGAGTGAAACTGACATGAAAATAAGATTTATCATGGATTGTGTTACTGGAGACTGACCTTCACAAATGGATGGAAACATCCAGAAATGAGAGACTTTGGGAACATGTATCTTCTCCATTGGATTTCTTTTTCTGTTTTCTGTCTTTGTGCTTATCCACTTTTATTTTCCTAACTATCTCATGGATTTACCCACTTTTCTCCCCATCCACCTCCTTAGTACAAGACACTGTCATATTGTACCTGGATGGGCACAGCAGCTTCTGAGCTGGTCCCACTGCCTCCTTTCTGGCCCTCACCCACTATGCTTCGGCTCTACTACCAAAGTGTGTTCTAAGTGATACAAACTTGACCATGCCTCTTAGCGGTATGAATGGAATCCCATTGCTGTTAGTGTAAAGATAAGAGTCCTTAATGTGGTCCTCATGATCTGGCAATTATCTACCTTTCTCTACTGTTCTTGTCCAACTCTCCCTCTTCCTTTATCCTTCAGCTGCTTCAACTGCAAAGACCCTTGTAACTAATGTTCCTCCATCTGGAATATGGCTACCATCTTCCCTCTCCCTGCCTCATCTCTCGTATATTTGGTTAACCCCTCCCTACACTTCCCACCTCGACTCAATGGCCCTGCTTCAGGGAAGACTTTCCCAACACCTCTAGTTCTAGAAGTTGTCTGGTGCTTTATAGTATCATAATACTCTATACTTTCTTTCAAAGACCTAAGCAGTTTGTAAGTCTATGTTTGTATGATCATTTGATTCACCTTGTCTTTCCCTCTGGGTTTTAGTCTGTCTGTACTCAAGGACCATGGTGCTTGTACTTGTTCTTTTATCCCTCATGCCTCACAGAGACAGGCACATATGATAAGTAGCACTCAGCTGATATTGTTGACTGCATGATATTGTTTATGAATATAGACATTTGGTCCTTTTGCTTTGTTTTGTCTTTATTGAAATCAGTGGAGAGCTTTTTGGTGTGCTTAAGAACAGTAGGCTCTGAACGGTTGGTTGCCTTTACAATAACATACGCGGAAGGAAGAGTTCAATGGATCTATGGGCTGGAGTGTCTGTGAGGGGAGGGAAAACATAGTCACAGAGAAAGCCGCAAACACTCAAGCCAGAAGTAGTCGCGATAAGGAGCCTTCAGCTCTCCTACAGAAGGCTTCTCTAGGTCTGGTTTTATTTTTTGATATCAAGAAGTTTTCTTCTCAAAAGAAGCATCCCTCCTCCTCCTCCTCCTCCTCCTCCTCCTCCTCCTCCTCCCCCTCCTCCCTCTCCCTCTCCTCCTCCTCCTCCCCTTTCTGCCCTTCTCCTCCTCCTTCGTTTTTAGAAGCATTTCTTCTTCTCTTGTGTGTGTTTAACACCTACTGCATGCTTTTTTCCCTCCAAACTAATAGTAATATAGAAAGGGAGGGGTAAATAGAGATGAATTCTCCAACTTTATAAAGACTTCCCAGATATAAATATCTTGGACTTCTAAAAAATACCTGGCCTCAACATCATTTATCCACAGTTATTTTTAATTTGTTGCTTTTGTCATTTTACCTCTCATGTCACCTTTTAATATTTTACTTGAATATGTTTTGCATGATAAAAAAATAGCCAGTCTAACAATTCATTAGATTTATGATTTAGCTGAATGAACCAAACAGCTAGTTTTATTGGCATTATCTGATTTGATTTTTTAGTAGACAGACATTCATTGTAGAAAACTACACAAGTTCAAAAGCTATATATTTTTTACTAATATTGAACTTTTAACTAGTTCTTAAAACTAAACAGTCTGGAGATTTTTTTTCCCCCTTTTTATTTTTTTAAAGATTTTATTTATTTATTTGACAGAGATAGAGTCAGAGAGCATGGGGTGTAGGGCGGGGGGGTTAATGGCCAAGGAAGAGGGAGAGGCGGGCTCTCTATGGAGCAGGGAACCTGATGCAGGGCTTGATCCAAAGACCGTGGGATCATGACCTGGGCTGAAGGCAGATGCTTGACTCACTGAGCCACTGAGGCGCCCCTTTTCTTACTTTTTAAATAAAGCAACAGATACCTTCACAGTTAAAGACTTTGCTGATTTTGTATGTCCTACGAGATAAAAGTCTAAAGCCCTTGCTGTGGTATCCAAAGGACTTCACAGTCTAGTCCTGTCCTGCTCTCAGACTCCACCTCCTCCCCAGTCTTAGATTCTGTGAATCAATCGTTCATTCCAGAAACATTTTGAGGTACTTTTAAAATACACACTTGGTGGGAGGCCTGGGTGGCTCCGTTAAGCCTCCAACTCTTGATTTCAGCTCAGATCATGATCTCGGGGTTGTGGGACTGAGTGCCATGTTGGGCATGAAGCCTGCTTAACACTCTCTCTCTCCCTCTCCCTCTCCCCCTCCCCCCATTGTGCACGTGCTCTCTCTCAAAGAAAAGAAAACTGAGGTCAAATTAAAAGTAATTTAAGTAGTATAGGAGTTTATTTCTCTTTCATGTCACAGTCTGAATGTAAGCAACAGAGGGGCTGCGGAGCTTTCGGTCCTGTTTCTCTGTTCTCCCAGACATTCAGCATCGGCACGTGTCACTTCCTCCCATTCTGTGGAGCAGAAGCTGGTCACATGGCCGTTCCAGGTTGCAAGGGAGCCTGGGATACATCTCCTAGCTCACAGCCACATGTCCATTTCTGTCACTCTTTATGAAGTAAAGAAGGGATAATGAGGGAACAATTGTGAATCTTTGTCATGCCTACTACGTGTCCATCACTGCACTAAAGGCCAGGGATATAGAGATGAGTGAGGCCTGGATTTGGGGGAGAACCTAATTTAGTTTGAGGGACTTTGCATTCTCTGAATATATCATGAATAGTTAATCTATTTACATTTTCTTGACATTCTATATAAATAAAATTTATTTTGTATATGTTCTGCATATAATCTGTGCTTTTGCAATGCTGTCCCATTGCCTGGAATGCTTTCTCCCCAATTTTCCACTGGATGCAATTCTACCTACCCATTCTGTAAAGACTAGCCCAAGTTCCCGTGTTCATGAAGCCTTTAGCATTCCTTCCAGGCCTAGGTAGGAGTTGTATTGTTGGTATTCCCATAGCACTCAAATTCTGCGTTCTCTTTCCTCTGTTTTGTTATAAGTCCCTAGAGAGAGGTAGGGACTATATTTTATTCATTTCTATTTCGAGCACCTAATATACTGTCAAGCAAATAGAAGGTGCTCGATAAATGTTTGCTGAATCAAATTGGTGCCTGGTATCCTTTCATGGAGTCTTGAATGGCAAGGTGGGTGGAATGTGTATAATAATATCAGAGTTAATAAAAAGTTAAGTGAATTCCAAATCAAATTCAGAATCATAGAAGAGCTCATATCTCCAACATTTTCATCTTATTTCATCTTATTCTTAGAGTTAATTTTAATTCTTCATTTTTGTTCAGTTATTCTAGTAAAATCAAGATGAAGGGTCTTCAGGAAAAATCCTAAATTTGAATTATATGTTCTCTTATATAATTCACTTATATTTCTCACTAAAGTTTCTTCAAAAAATCAAACTGATATCCTACCTAATGGAAATGTATCTTGGATGGTCCAGGAGACACTGAGGTTTCTTTTCCCAGTTCTTCCCTCACAAGCAAGTTTGCAATGTAATTTAGAAATGTTATTTTAGGGGCGCCTGGGTGGCTCAGTTGGTTAAGCGACTGCCTTCGGCTCAGGTCATGATCCCGGAGACCTGGGATCGAGTCCCACATCGGGCTGCCTGCTCGGCGGGAAGCCTGCTTCTCCCTCTCTCACTCCCCCTGCTTGTGTTCCCTCTCTGGCTGTGTTTCTCTCTGTCAAATAAATAAAATCTTAAAAAAAAAAAAAGAAATGTTATTTTATTCTATATTTCTGATACAATCACAAAGGTAACCTTATTGTCTATAGTTTATTCCTTATTTCCATTTTGAGCCTTCAAATACATGGGGGATTAATAGGTATATGATAAAGCCACAGAATTTTCATAGACTGTTTAAATGGCATAAATCACTAGATACAGTAATACTGTTGCCTATGTTACTTACAGACAAAATACTTGACCGTGTGGTACCTTACTTTACTAGTGACTAAAAAAAAAAAAAGAAAAAAAAAAAAAGAAAAGAAATTGATCTAAAGCAGGGTTGTTGTTTTTTTAATCTCTAATAGCTTCCTGGACTATTAAAAATAACAAAGATTTGTCACTATAAGTCATAGGTTTTAAGGAAATCTTGGTGAAGTGTTGACCTCCTCAAAGCTGGCAATTTCTCTGGGCCTAATGAGCATAATGGTGAGCGATCGTCGTCTGTGAGTGAAAGAGTTAACCTCCCTTCTCAAGTGGCAACAGTATGTGGACTGACTTGAACATGAGCACATTTGGATCAATAGCTAGAGGGCTGTATTAATCATTGCTCACTAGAACAGGGGATACCATACAAATTAATAGTTTTATCCCCAAATGCCCATTAATAATTCATCTTTTCAGGTGTGACATGCACAAAGGCCTTTTAGGAAGAACGTGATGATCAGCTCAGCCTCTACGGGCCCTGTCTGTAGATAAGGATGCAAGTTATAGCTCGCGAGGACCCTTCATTTGCAGGCTCTTGGAAGGCAGCCTCGTCTAGTTTCTCGTATCTAAATCATAGGTGAGACATCCACTAATTAATTATATTATCTAATGAATTCTACCTGACTCTGATCAGATTGGCTCACCGGGGCTCTGTTTAGTTAATGTGCTTTTCATGTTGGAAATGAGTATTTGGCAGGGAGCAAACAGGAAAGGCGAACCTGGTTAGCAGCAGCGGTTGAGTGAGTCGGTCCTGAGGCCACTCTGGCACTCTCTCCTGACAATCCATGAGAGACGTGTAGCAAGATGAAGCATCCAACAGTTTGGAGGGCGGCTCTGCAGTCCCAGGAATCCAGAGTGAATTAAAGTCTAGACCCCAGGATTTTTCAGGATCAAGGCAGGAGGGAGAAACTGCAGATCAGGCATGCCTGAGCGTGACAGAGGTAACCGGGAAGCAGGCAGCCTGGATGCTGTCACTGGTCTGAAGCATTGTGAGGGAGGATAATGGCAGAGCTGTGGCGGGGGAGGGGGGGGGGGGGGGGAGAGGGCGGAGGGGGGGCGTGCTCAGAAGCAGGGACATCAACAGCATCCGGAGTAGGCCTCCTCTTGTAAAAAGCAGGATGCTGCAGGCTCCTGAAAGGCAAGATTCTCTGATGTTTGCCCAACTCCCTAGTGGAGAATGGCTACTGTGAAAATGTGGCCAAGAAACTCTCCTGATCCAGACAGTCAGCACTGTGTGCTAGAACTAGTTGTCTCAGGAAAATAAATTCTACTCTCAGTAGGTCTCTGCTCAGCAGACAACTTCCCTGAAGAAGATCTCAAATTATCTGGAAAAGGGGCAAAAAAGGAAAAACAAATAAACACCAAAAAAAAAAAAAAAAAAGAAAAGAAAGAAAAGAAACAGGGAAAACTAAAGTTTTGGCATGCTGGCAGGACGCGGTGGTGTTTTTTTAGAAACTACCTAGGAGGCAGAAGCTAAGTGTCGATGTGCCCATGCCTCCTACCTTGGGAGTGCAAGGTGGGAAGCAATGGACAGTGGCTCTGATGAGACGAGAAGGCACAGTGCAGCTCGGTGAAGCCTCACGCTGACTGCGTTCTGGGCCGCTCTTCATGCAGTGCTGTGGGCTGGTGCATCGGCGGCGAGTACGGGTGTCCTATGTAAGTTTCTATGCTTGTAGACTTGCAGCGAGGGGCTGGAAATACGATTCGTGTCTATCTGGTGCATGCTGTGTCTTTCAGAGTTTCTCATCCCTGTGCTGAAGATCAGCCAGAGAATCAGTCATTTGTCCTACGAGTTTTCAAGGCACCTGAGGTATATGAGATTCTGAGATTTTTTTTTCCGTTTTGTTTTGTTTTTTTAACATAGATCTCTAGTGCCGTGTTACTTTGATAAGATTGGAAATAACTTGCACGGGGATTGTTTGGCAAGCCCATGGTCTCAGAGATCTGTATCAGTTCAGACCAGTTGATATTCTCTTTTACCTAAAGGAGTCCGGTTTTCCTATTTGAATTGTGGCAGGAAAAGAGTCTCTTTCATAGGGAAATACCATGGAGTTGGTGAAATTAAAGCTAGCCGCCGAGGGTATTGCTAAATCCTATTTCGAATGGCTTCAGAGGAAGAGTAGATGGTAATCACTTGATGGATGACACAGCTGTTCGGTAACGCCAGCATTGACACCGGCTTTATTGTCCTGTGACTGTTTCCCTGAAATAACCCTTATTTCACGGACCTGCTGTGTTTTGCAAAATGGCTGTCTGAGTATTAAATTCTGCACGGCAGGCTTTCACACACACTGAAGTATCACTACTTCAAATGATCGGATGCTAATTGGCATCCACTGGGCAGCATGCTAGCCAGCCGACAAGCTCCGAGGAGGCGCTGGCTTTATTTTCCTACTCCTTTTGCGATCGGCTGCTTCCTCTGGGGCTGATGCTTAAGAGAACGAGAGGTTTACGCAGGCTGGCCAAGCTGCAGTGCTGAAGCCGGTTTGAGATTTCTGCCTGCAAAACAGCCAGAAATTCTACAAAGAGAGCTAATCAGTACTTAAAAGTATAATGGAAAGAAACCTGTGACCTTGGAAAATTGGCCACTAGGAAAGACATAGGTGCCGCTTCCAGGACGAACAAGGTCAAAATCTGATATGATCTAAATAATAAAGTTGAGGACTGGGAGGTAGAGGGAGGGGAAGGGATAGCTACATTCCCATCAGACCTTCAAGGTAATGTTCAATGTTATTAAACAGGTTAAGAGCGTAAGAAGACGTGTGACTTGAAGAGTTTTGTGATTATAACGTATTCAGTGCTGTTTGTCTTTTGAATGCAACAGCTGACACGTAAGGAAGAGATAGAGTAATGAGGTAGCCAGCAAAGATTCTTTAAAGACGACATCTGCAGAAAGAGATGTGGCTTTTTTTCCCCAATAGAAAAATTAGTTGCTTCTTATTAAGAATTGGGGGGAAATTGGGGGCACCTGGGTGGCTCAGTCATTAAGCATCTGGCTTCGGCTCAAGTCATGATCCCAGTCCTGACCTTGGACATGTACAATGGAAGATACAGCACGATCTGTATTTTTTGGAGTGTTAACTTTAAGTTTAGGAGATTTGACTCATTTGCTCATTCTCAAACTTTTTTTCCCCCGTGCATTTTGGTTAAGGGACTACAAAGCATACAGCACAACTGTATTTTAAAGGTCCAAGAAATTTACACCTGGTCGCCAGAAACAAATTTTTCTTTATTTAAGAACATTTATCTCTTTGGGAACCCTAACCTGTCACCCACCTGCTGCTGGTTCAACCTCTTAGCTTTGGCGGTTTCATGTATGGATTGCAATTTGCTGTAGATATGGCCAGCCCAAAGCTATAGGCATGTAAAACCTGAACGTATTTCATTTCCTTGGAGGAAAAGAACCCTCTATGAATATATCTGCCTGTGAGATCCCCAATGTGCTCATAAAGCAGATGTCATGTGGCATCTAGAAACTGCTCACTGAATAATCAGGGAGACAGCAGGGCAAAGGGCAGTCCACACCTCCATATGATACCGTGATCAAAGCCTTGTCCATTAAACGTCCATTATGTCTCAGCATCCTGTGTCCAGTCATTGTCCCTTTCAGAGGATGATGACTTAGACCATGCCAGTACTGAGTTCCAGCTGAAACTTGGGAATTTTAAGTGTGAATAAATGAAATACATACATATATTAGCTATAATATACAAATCAGTTGATATGTGTGTGCATGTGTGTGTGTGAGTCCTCCACTAGTTGTTCTCATCTATTTTTTAATATGACAGCTTCCTTAAGGATTCCTCCTACTCTAACATTGTCTCAGGAAGAGTATAAAAGTTACGTGGGTTCTGAATAAAGTTATGTACATATGCCATAGTTCCTCACTTCTAGGTTCTTATCTTGCACAGCTGTCCCCTTTATTGGAGTCCCTCCCATAATTTGCATAATGCTGCCTCCATATTCAAAAATATTCTGTGAGTGGCGCCTCCCCTAGAGGCTGTGGCCTCTTTCTTTTTCTGTGAAGCTCAGTGCATACACCTCTCTCTTTGGCATTCTTCTTTGAATGCAAGATCTAGTCTCCATTATTTGGTTTATGCCTAATCATTTTTTTTGAACCCACTTCATTTGTCAGAAGAAATTCCTATTTTTATCTAAACTCTCTTGCTATTTTTATCATATTGAATGACATGAAAACCTGTCAGCTGAGTAAATACTCTTAGGCTTAAAAGGCTATATAAGCGTAGTAAGTCCTGTGTGCACCTCTGTGAAGTACTTCTAGAATACTGGCATTTGCATGCCTTGGGGAACAGAGATAGATACTAATTCTTTTCGGTAAACTTGCTATTGAAGTATAACTTCCTCGCAGAGAAGTGCAAAAATCTTGTGTCCATCTTGTTTTTTAAAAAGATTTATTGATTTATTTTGAGAGAGAGAGAGCAATAGAGAGAGTACAGAGGTAGGGGCAGAGGGAGAGAAGCTCAAGTAGACTCCCTGCTGAACTCTACCCATGCTTGATCTCACAGCCCTGAGGTCCTGACCCGAGCTGAAATCAAGAGTCAGATGCTTAACCCACCAACTGAGCCACCAGGTGCCCCATAAGTGTCATGAGTAACAAAAGTTCACAGAGTAAACAAGCCCGTGTAACCAACACTGAAATCAAGAAACAATGTCAGATCTTCATCTTCTCTTCCACTCCCTGATAGCCTCCCCCTGCATCCAGGGTCCCACTAATCTGGATTCTAACATCATGGGTTGGTTGGTCCTCTTTCTGAATTGTATACAAAATATGCTTGTTTTGTTCATCGTTATGAGATGAATCTGTGAGGCTGCCTCTTGCGGCTGATACCCTGTTCCTTCTCACTGCTGTGTAGCATTCATCCTGCGGCTGTACCACAAGGGAAGTCTCTGACTGTGGATTGGCATTCGGGGCATTTCCAGGTGGGGGCTGTTGCAATTAATGCCTCTAGAATCATTTGTGGCATGCTATTTTGTGGATGTTTATACATGCACTTCTGTGGAATATGAAACTAATGGTGAAATTGCCAAGTCATAGGGTCTATCTGTATTCTGCTGGAGGTGTTACTCGTAAACCACTTCCCAGAGTGGTTCAGTTCATTTATACCCCCACCAGGAGTGCCTCACCAAAGCTTGGTGTCCTCTCTTGCATTTTAGCTAGTCTGGTGAATGTGGGTAAGTATAGCCATGATGATGTTAGTTGGTGTTTCTCTGATGACTAAGGAAATCAAGCCCCTTCTCAGATGTTTATTGACCCTTTGGACAGTCTTTTTCATGAGGTATTTGTTCAAGTCATTGTCTCTTTTTCTATTAGGGCATTTGTTTTTTGTGACTTTTTTTTTTTGCTCAGGAAAAGAACAAGCAACGGGACACCTAGCTGGCCTGGCCAGTGGAGCATGCGACTCTTGATCCTGGAGTTGTGGGTTTGAGCTCCATGCTAGGTGTAGAAATTACTCTTAAAAAAAAAAAAGAAAAAGAAAAATGAAATCACTGAAAAAAAAAAAAAAAAGAACCAGGAAGAAGAAAAGCAACCAATAATTAACATAATAAAATGATTAGAGACAAAGGGGTATTGTATAGACATCTTTAGAATGTGGACTCAGCTAACCTGGGTGTGATTCTTGATGTTTTTACTTATTTACTTTGTGATAGTGTGTTCTTTTCTCTCTGACCTCCACTTGTCTGATCTGTATAATTGGGAAAATAAGGAAAAGCTTGCAGCATTGTTTTGAGAGTTGAAATGTTCATCAGCACTAGTATATTGCCTGATAAAACAGTTGTTTTTCTAAAACTGGAGCCACTAGGAAGTGAGATCATAAGACCGAGTGACTCCAGTGAGAGAGTAGTAGGGGATGGTAGGGAGGACATGGTGGGTTACTGCTCTTAACTGGCTGCCCACACCTGTGTTAGTTACTCAGCGTCTTGAAGGCTTTGACAAATGGGTCAGACGATGGAGAATGACCTAGTCAATTACCAGTCTCTTCTAAGAGCACTCTGTCCTTGGTATATGATCACTTCTGAACTTTTGGAGCATGTAAATGAAATGAGATCCCCAAATGGTGTTACTTTGTATAAATAGTTGACCCCTGAACGACACAGGTTTGAACCGAGTAGGTCCATTTCCGATAAATACAGGGTTTTTTCCAATAAATACATAGACTACTGTAAATATGTTTTCCTTATGACTTTTTCAGTAACATTTTCTTTTCTCTAGCTTACTTTATTGTTAGTATGCAGTATATAAAACCTCTAGCATACAGAATATGTGTTAATCAATTGCTGATGTTATCAAGAGGTTCCAGTCAGCAGAAGGCTATTGGTAATTAAGTTTTGGGGGGAGTCAAAAGTTATACACGGATTTTCAACCACGTTGTGTGGGAGGGGAGGGGCGATCAGCATCCAACCCCATGTTGTTCAGGCGTTAACAACATTATATAACTTAGGAGCAATTCAGGACTCTAGATAAATTCTGATTGTTATGGTTATTCAATGCACAATCATGTAGTCTTTTATAGAGTTTGCAAAATACTTTTATGCCTATTATTTCATTTGCTGTTGAAGCAACCTTTAAGGCAAGGCAAGTGATAATCTCACTATTCTCTAGATCAAGAAACTTCCTATGAGGAATAACTATGGCCAAGGGCCACAGAATCCAGTAGGGGCCAACCTGCAATTTAAAGTAAAATGTATTCTTACCCATATACGACGTTTTGTGTGTCTTGTTTGGGATGTATTTCTAAGTTTCAATAATGGGATTAAAATTAAATTTAACGAATACTAAAATTTTGTGGTGCTTCTGAGTATGAAAATCAATTTTCATTGAACTTAAGAAATGCTGAAGTGCCTGTTAATGAGATTTCTTGGTAGTAGCATTTAGGTAATGTATCTTCCGACTCAGAGTTTTCTCTCAAAATTTATACTTTATCCAATTATCAGAGTTGTCTTAACTAGTTAAAATAAGTGCAGGCTATATTATATATATGCATTAGAAAATATGTTTTTCATGGAAAATAACTTTTTAAAGAGTTTTTGGTGGCATCAGTTATATCCCTTCACCAATAAAAGAATGAGATTTATAGGCAAAGTTATATGTGTGTGTGTGTGTGCGCGCGCGTGTGTATGTGTGTGCGTGTGTGCGTGTGTGTGTGTGTGTGTGTACTAACATACCTTAAAGCACATGGAGCTTTTCCATCTGTGTCTTAAGATGTTCTTCTTTTTTTTTTTTTTTGAAAATTTTAAAGAGAGAATGAGAAGGTGGTGGGGAGAAGGGCAGCAGGAGAGGAAATCTTAAATAGACTTGGCATTTAGAGGGGTCCCTGAATTGGGGGTGGATATCATGACCCTGACATCACGACCTCAGCTGAAATCAAGAGCTGGAATTATTCTTGAAGAATAATTGGTGTTTGAAACCTATGTGTCTTTTAAGGTCAAATTTATATATATTTTGCCTAGCCTGCTCTTAAAGGGATTTTCTGCAGAGATTGCTGAATTTTCAGGTTTAGGACTGCATGTTTTTAATAGCTTTTAATTTTGGCCGTATTAAAATCCTTAATTTGACCCTTCAAATTTTTAAGGTGCCATTAATCCTAAAAAAAAAAGTTTTTTTTAACTAACTCTTTGAGATGTGAAAGCATCTTTCAGAAGACATAGGTTTGCATCCAAGGAGTAGACCCTAATTTCAGAAATGGCAACCACAAATATTTAAAGTATTTCACAATAAAATACTGCTTGATGATTTAATTTTTAGAGCTCTAAGTTTTGCTTTAATTATAAGCTTCAGTGCATGAGGACATCTTTTTTTTTTTTTTTTTTTTTTTAGATTTCATTTATTTATTTGAGAGAGAGAGAGAAAGAGAGAGGGAGCAGGGGGAGGGGCAGAGAAAGAGGGAGAGAATCTCAAGTGGACTCCATACTGAGCCGGGAACCCGACTTGATCTCACAACCCTGGGATCATGACTTGTACCAAAACCAAGAGTTGGCTGCTTAACTGAATGAGCCACCCAGTCGCCCAAGGACATTTTATTAATAGAAAACGAGATGGAAGAACATGCCTATAAATGTTCAGGAGCAGTGGGGGGAAGATGAAATTAAGTTAGCAGTTTGCATCCTCCAGGTGTGGAATGAGCTTTTTGATGAATTGTCGGAGGCATGGGCTCTCCAGCGGCTTTCAAGCCCTCTTGGCACATTTTGGGTCATCACTCACGGCTTTCCCTTCCCCCTGGAGAGGCAATTTGTTTTTGTTTGTTTAATTTTAAGAGATCACATTTTTTTTTCAGCTCTATTAAGGTATAAATGATGAAATTGTAAGATATTTAAAGTGTGCATCATGGTCATTTGATATACATATACATTGTGAAAAGGTTCCTCCCATCTAGTTAATTAACACGTCTGTCACGTCACACATATATCGTGTGTGCGTATGTGTGTGTGTGTGTGTGTGTGTGTGAGAGAGAGAGAGAGAGAGAGAGCATTTAAGTTCCATTGTCTTAGCACATTTCAGTTGCACAATACAGGGATATCAACTATAGTCACCATGTTATACATTAGATCCTCAGGCCTTATTTATCTTATGGCTAAAATTTGTATCCTATTACCATCCTCTTTACATTCTCCCCATTCCCCAGCTCCTGCCAATGACTTTTCTACTTTCTGACTCAATGACTTGGCTTTTTTTTTTTTTTTTTTTTTTTTTTAGTTTCCACGTATAAGTGATACCAGGTAATATGATTTTGTCTGGCTTCTATCACTTACCATAGTGCTCTCAGGCTCCATCTGTATTCTCACAAATGGCAGGACTTCCTTCTTCTCATGGCTGATTCATGTTCCACTGTGTGTGTGTGTGTGTGTGTGTGTGAGAGAGAGAGAGAGAGAGCGCTCTTCTTTAGCCAGTCCTCTGATGGTGGAAATTTACATAGTTTCAATCTCCTGGCCACTGCAAATAATGCCACAATCATTTTTTTAGAGAGGGGAATGAGAGAAGGATGGGGCAAGTGGGGGAGAGAGAATCTTAAGCAGACTCCATGCCCAGTGAAGAGCCCAACATGGGGCTCCAACTCATGACCTGAGCTGAAATCAAGAATCAAACACTTAACTGAATGAGGCAGCCAGGTGCCCCAAGAGACAGTTTTATATATGAATGACAGACTGTGGAGCAGGGACCCAAAATTTGTACTTTGTAACCCCGTGGGCAAGTCAGTCCATCACTCTGTGTGTCCATGTACCTTTCTGTTAAATGAAGAATAACAATTGAATCTTATTCGTAGGCTTGTTGTGAACATGACATGTGTTAAACTATGCAAAGACTTGGCACATAGTAAGTGCTGAATTAAGTCTGAACTGTTTTAGTTATTGTAATTTCTTCCTCCCTCTGTATCCGAGCACCACTTCTCTTTTGGTAAGAGAGTGCTGAAAAAGAGCCATCATTTGCGGAAAGATGAAGTCATTGTTTTAAAGAAAGCTTTTATAAAGTTGAGTTGGTTATGGAGAGCTATAGCTAATGTCATCCACCTGTTCATGAAGGGATTGCTCAGCACCTGCTCCTGGCCCACAGCTATCCTGAGAGTTCACAGCATGGAGAGGAGCTGAACCCCTTAATCCCTGCCTTCAGAAAGGCCTGGCTTACTGGTGGACATAGGCGAGTTTATGGAACGTTAAAATATTTGTACTAACTGGAATATGCAACAACAGGACACAACAGGTCTACCGCATATAGCGGAGAATATTGAACAGGCATTAAAGAGAAAAAATTAGATTTGTACAGACTGACATGGAAGGAGGGCTATGTACCAAAAATCTGTTACACAAAAATTAAGTTGTAGAGCAATGTATAGGGTATGGTCACATTCACTCTGCACGCATTTGTGTCTGTATTGGTGTTTTCAGAAGAGTTCTCCAACGTATGCCAAGCTCACAGAAGTGGGATTGTAGAGGGACAGGTGGGATTTTACTTTTTATGTCACTGGACATTTGACAATGAGCATACTTCATTTTTATAATAAATATTTAATAAGATAAATACCCTTAAATTAATTGACCCCTCACCTTCTTCCAGAAAGGCTTATAAAATATAAATTCATATATATGAGACACATTTTATCTCATCAGAAAACACTCTATTTGAAATGCACTGAGTGGAAACAATCCACAAATGGAGGAATCTGTTCACTGAGAAATTGGCATAGGTACTCACCGAACTATTCTGAAATAAGAAGCACAAGGTCTAGCTGGTTGTGTAGGCCAGTCCTTCACGGGGTGTTCTGTGTAGATATGCTCAGCTGTGGGACAGGGTCAAGTCTTTCCTGTTGCATGTTAAGAACCTGTTTCATGAAGGGTGGTCAGATCTTATTAAATTTGTTTGCACTCTAGCATGACTTTATTGCTGGCACATTTCCTAAGCAAATGAAAATCAGAAGGATTGAATATAAGAGATCTAAGCAGAGGAACGTAGGTCATCTTAAAGGATACTAACATTAGTGATGCTGGCCTAGCGTGTTTCTCACCGAGGATACACACCAGTCAGATCATCAGATGGTCAGAGTTGGCCACGGTCCAGTCCCACTGTCCTGAAGCAGCTTCCCTTCACATCTGTGGTACCACGTGCCCCTGCTTCCGGTAGTTCCCTGCCTGGGCCTTCTCCCATGCATGTTATATGTTTCTTTTCTCTTTTATATTGGTATTCCTTCAGGCAGTCATACATCTGTATTCAATTCTTAGAGAAGCTGATGAAGACCAAAATACATTTGGAAAATGCTTAAAAGAAGGAAAACCTAAAAAAATAAAAAGTAGACTGAAAAAGAAATGGCCAAAATAACTGAAGGAAAACTATTCTTTGCATATGCTGATGGTGACTCAATCTCTAGGCCCAGCTCTGATCTTTCCCACAGGTTTCACACCCTTACAAACATCGAACATTCTCCAGGTGTCTGTGTTTGGGAATGCCTCAGGCCCTGCAAACACAGCCTGGGCAAAACTGACCCCATCGGCTACATCCTGGTCCTGCTCATCTCCTTACCTCCTTCTTCTCTCCCACCAACGCATGTATCTCCAACCACCTCATCGGTTGCCTTGGAAGGCATGGGGATCCTCTCAGTTGTCCTAGCCAGAAATGAGTATTTTTCCCCTCCCTTCACTCTCCAACCCAGTCAGTCATCACATTCAGTCACTTCTACCTCAGGAGTTCCAGAATCTTCTCTCCTCAGTCCCATCTGTCTCAACCCTAGTGAAGGCCCCTCTTAAGTCCCTCCCAAATTACTGCAGCCACCTGCTGACTGGTCTTCCCGCCTTAGTTGTAATAACTGAACAGTCCTTTCTGCACATTGTAACAGCCACGGTGATTCTTCTCAAACACATTCATGTTATTTCTTTGCTCCAAACCCTCAGTGGATCCCCATTCTCTGAGAATGTAAGAATAGTCTGGTCAGCATGGACAAGGCCCTTCCTGATCAAGTGCTGTTTGCCTCCAGGCCTTTAGCCCTTAGCTCCGTCCTCCTCAGGTCCCAGTGGCATGGAATGCCATTCATCATCCCCAGTGCCCTCAGTAGAGTCTGTTTCCAAGTCTGGGATGGGTGTCCTTGCTCTTTTCCCATAATAGCACTTACTATATCTTATCATAATGACTCCTCTAATTGTGCCCCTTTGAACTGTAAGTTCCCTTTCCATGATTGTATCCTGATGGTACAGCAAGAAATGTCTCACCTGGGGATGCTGGGTGGCTCAGTCCTTAAGCATCTGCCTTCTGCTCAGATCATGATTCTGGATACCCGGGATCGAGCCCCGCATCAGGCTCCCTGCTCGGCAGGAAGCCTGCTTCTCCCTCTCTCACTCCCTCTGCTTGTGTTCCCTCTCTCGCTGTGTTTCTCTCTGTCAAATACATAAATAAAATCTTAAAAAAAAAAAAAAAAGAATGTCTCTCTTGTGGCACATGATCAAGACATATTTGTTGAATGAATAATTAAATAGTGCTGGACAAATATGGTTAAATTGTTATTTTTGTGTGTGTTCCTACTGATCATTGTAAAGTGCAATCTTTATTTTATATTTACATGAATTCGTTATGTACATGGGTATATATGTGTGCGCACACACACCCAGAGCTTTGAGATGCTACCAAGTTAAATTCCTTGATCTCTTCAGTATTTATAAAGTAGAAGATGAAAGAGGAGATCCTAGCCTGATTTAAATGATTAAGATTCACCAAAATCCATAAACTAACTTCATTTAAAAGCAGTGGTGACAAAAAAACAGGGGTGTTTTATTTTTTTTAAACACCTATTTTCAAGGATCTTAAAGCACAGCCATTTAAAAATACAAACACCACCGGATTAGTTTCTTGAGGCCTTGAATGAAAGGCTTTACTGGCCCATGTGTATTAGAAGCTGTCCCATCCTTGCCATATTAAACCAGGGGCCCCGATTTCAGATGTGTCATTCCTGCTCCGCCCTGCCCCCCATCCGCGCTCGGGCAGGTGGCGAGGCTCTGAGGCAGCTTTTTGTGCTGTTGGCTTCCAGGCCTTCTATTGCCAGATGACCTTTCTGCTGAATACAGCCGCTTCCCATTGAGCCAGACTCCTCTGTTTGTTCTCTTTCTTGGTATTACATTGAGATAACAGCCAATTCTCTTCTGTTTGAATCATCCAAAGTAGCTCCATTTACTGTTTACTGGGCGGGTTTTTTTTTTTTTTTTTACCCTTGCACTTTTATGATGAGCATATCACTGTTCTCCTCCCCGTCACCAAAGGAATAAATAATTTACGTAAGCCACTCTGATTTCCAAACAGCAACACAGAATAAAGGGAGTACGGGGTGAAGTGGTCTCTCTCAGCACTGTGACTAAGGCCCTGGGTGTGCTGGAGTTTCTCTCCTTGTCTCTCCACTTTGGGGGTGGGAGGTTGGAGGGAGGGGGAGGGTATCAGCATCAGCGAATCTGTAAGGCTCCCTATCAGGGGTCATTGACTTCTCTGTGGTCATTTCATTATTGGGAAAATCAGGTTGCTCCTTTGGGCATTTATTAGACTAGGAGACAAAGTGGTAATCGTTCATGGGGGTGGCTGGTAACCTTTTTTTTTACACAGACTGTTGGGATGCACTCATAATTTCCCAGTGTTGTAGTTGAAGGGGAACAGAAGAGGGTGGAGGGGAAGGGGAAGTTAAAAAAAACCCACTTGAAAGATCTGAAATATCCCTTCTCCTCTCCCCAAGACACATACCTCTTCATCAATCAATCACTTTGCAAAGCTTTGTAAAGGGTGGATAAGATAAGATAATTTGGTGTCAACCATAGGAATCACCTTTCTCTAATTCAGCACAGGGAATTCACTGGTTGTTTACGGCAGTGTTTCTCAATGTGTTCTTTGGGTCACTTGCATGAGAATTTTTAGGAGTATTTGTGGAAAGAAATGCACATCCCTAGGAACGATCCCAGACCCACAGAATCTGCATGTCAGGGATGAATCTTCATCATTTAATTTGTGCTAACCTCTCAGTGTGATTTTCGCACACACCGTTGCTTCAGAAAATCTCAGAGAATCAGGGGAATTTGAAAGTCAGGGTGGCGGTGTTGGGAATTGTGGGAATCTGGGTGTCAGAAATTGTGGCCATGTTCTTCATTGTCGGTCTCCTAAGGTGAGTCATCTCTCCTCAAGTCAACCTGTGTCAGGTTACTCAAGATTCAAATTCCTCAGAGAGAGGATCTGAGTGGCCCAGCTTGGTCTTCTTCAGGCCAGGAGAAGGGAGGACTATGTGACTGACAGTGGAGGAGAAGAATTTCCCAAAGGAAAACCAAGGGTTTTTTCTAGAAAAAAAAAACAGGTGGGGGGTTGGGGGGTAGATTAGATCTTGCACAGCAGAAACCACAGATGATCTTGCACCAACATAGAACATAATGATAGGGATTTTTAAATGAACCATGCTCTCCCATGGTTAAAGCTTAGGAAGTGAAGCATTAACATCTTTAAGCTGACCAGTGCTGATATTCCTTGGTTACATAAATGGAGATTATGGAAGATGGAGAAATCCAAAATTGCCTTTCCAGTAGAATTAGTGCCTGCTAAAAACTTGAAAAGTGTAAAGGCTTAATATTTGAGTTGATTTAAGTAACTAATAATGACTAATAAAATACTTTATCCAGATATTCTGTAAATATTGGCAACCTATTGAATAACAATATCAAATTATTATAGAATCAGCTAAGGAACACTCTGAAGAGTCTATCAATAAAAGAGCTAAAATAAAATACCATATATTCTTTCATTCCTTGCAAGGTACAACTTTTGTTGCTAGATATGACTCATACCAGGTGTTTCTCCTTGAGCAGTACTGACCTTCTGGGACCCATGGGTCTGAGCAGACACAGTTTTGATAAATGTCTAGCATGAAAGACATACTGTGGATTTTGTATTTCTAGAAAGTTCTACTCCTTGGCAGTCTTAACTAACTGTCCAATCGTTGTGGATGCCACAGAAAGAAATAGGATATCCTATGTGTGACAGTGTGCAGATAGGACACAGTCATTTAATCTAGTGGCAGCATGGGCGCCTCGGTGGCCCAGTGGGTTAAGCCTCTGCCTCCGGCTCAGGTCATGATCTCAGGGTCCTGGGATCAAGGCCTGCATTGGGCTCTCTGCTCAGCAGGGAGCCTGCCTCCTCCTCTCTCTCTGCCTGCCTCTCTGCCTACTTGTGATCTCTCTCTGTCCAGAAAAACAAACAAAAAAAAAGCTAGTGGCAGGTTTCCTTACCACAAGGTTAATTTGGTTGAAATAAATGGACTTGTCTCCTTATTTTAATGAACTACATTTCCGTTCCAGAAAAGTAGAGAAGGAAAAGAAATCACCTGAAGTAGAAAAGGATAAGAAAGAGATTTTACAAACTGTTTCAAGGCATCAGCTCCTCAGTACTTACTTTTTTCCTCCTGAAAGTACACTTGAAATTGCCTTTAAAAGTGATTTAATTACATGTGAGAAGTTTCCTGAACCAGTTTCCAAATGTGTACTCCTGAAATTTGAATAAAGCAATACAGACCCTAGAATTTGTTATCTTATATTTAAGGGGTCTCAGCAAGGTTTGCCTGTTCTTTTTTTTTTTTTTTAAGATTGTATTTATTTATTTGACAAAGAGAAATACAGCTAGAGAGGGAACACAAGCAGGAGGAGTGAGAGAGGGAGAAGCAGGCTTCCCGCAGAGCAGGGAGCCCAATGTGGGGCTTGATGTGGGCTGGATCCTGGGACTCTGGGATCATGACCTGAGCCGAAGGCAGACGCTTAAGGACTGAGCCACCCACGTGCCCCTGCCCATTCATTTGTGTTTGATTGGAAGGGAGGAGAGATCAGGGCTGCCGCCAGTTCCCTCTTCTTTTCTTTGGGGTCACGAATATTTTAAAAGAAAAATCAGTGTATTTTTTTTCATACAGTGCAGACCTCTACTTTAGTTAAATTCTTCTGGTTTTAAAAATTTATTCTTTTTAAAAACTCTTGCTCAATCCCTCTTGAAACAACCAATTTCATAGATTTTCATTTCTGAACCATAATTATAGTGTGCTCATCACTGTTTAAAATAATAGAATTCTTATTTCTACAGACCAAAGAGCATTTTGAATTTTAAAATGAATATCTACTTCAAAGGGAAAGGCCATCACTGCTGGAAAGTACTTTTCTGATTTTTCATTTTTCCCCTGTATGATTCCTTATTACACTGTTTCTTTCATTGACTCTTGAACTGTAATTGACAGTACAATCAGATTAAAGAATACTCTTAAAAGACATTGATTTGGGTTCTTTTCACCCTTACAACTCCATGAAAAATGAAATGACAATCTGACTTTTTTTCTGAGTTGATTGGATGTTCTGTGTTTATCTTTTTAAACCCTTGATGAGACGTGCACTACTCCACAGTATTTCTTAAAGTTGTTAAGGCAGTGAGGATTTCTCTCTGACAACTCTGCTCCATTACTCTCTGGAGAAAATGGCAATCATTTGGAGTTTTACAGTTTCACCTGCAGTTAGGTTTCTGGCTATAGGCTAGGTAACTGCTAGACCTCCAATATGTCTATTGTAAGGACTGATGTTCTGAGTACTAGCTATCAGAATTCACTGCCCCCACATTATCCTGTTAACACCAGTACTTCTTCATACAGGGGAAAGGTTAGCCTCCTGATAGAGAAAGAGATGCACGAGATTGCAGACACATTTTTCTTTTTAAGATTGACTTATTTCAGAGAGAAAGAGGGTGGGAGGGGAAGAGGCAGAGGGAGAAGCAGACTCCCCCGCTGAGCCTGGAGCCTGAGTTGGGGCTCCATCTCGCAACCCTGAGATCACGACCTGCGCCGAAATCCAGAGTTGGGCACTTAACCCACTGAGCCATCCAGGCGCCCCTAGACCACATGTATTTTTGAAGATCAGCTTCTAGGATCTGATGGAAGGGTATGCACAGAGAATTATTCTCATTGTAAATGAATTGGCACATGAAGAAAATAAAGTCCATTCCCATTCTCCCATGCAAGAATGGCTTTTAAAGTTCATTTTAAATAATGGCTCTGCTTTTTGTAAAGCGCACACTAACACAATAAATGCTCCTACTAATGGCTTCTAAGTTACCATGTAGTCTAACTAAGCTCAAGATTTTAAATTTCAGAGTAAATCTTCACCCTCAGTTTTTATTAGTAATGTGAACCTATTTCTCTGGTTTCAAACCATGTGACTTAATTGCAACCAGAATGCTGAAACTTTGTTTAAATTAAATAAGGAACTCGTGATTCAACTTTTCTTCATTCGTTGCCAATCCTTCCTAAGTTTCCACGAAAGTATGAAAATATATTTTATAGCAATTTTAAATAATAACTAATTAATCAACTCAGAACATCAGTGTATCTGCCTCCTTTTCAGCTTCACATAATACAAAAGATTAGAACTGTCACAAACTTTGGGTGAAAAGCAATGATCTCAGTTTCATAATAAATTACACTGAGAAGCAAAGAGTGAAAGCAATAGAAGCAATAACATAAAGAAGTGAATAATTATGCAACCTTGTTAGAAATGCCAATCACGGACTTGTCAGCCTGCAGCCTTGTGTTATGTGAAATCGCCATGTGGATCTTTACTGCCAAAGGGAGCCTGTGTGAATTACTGAGGCTGCCCCGCCGGCATCGAAAATGGGTTTCATCAGGGGAAGTACTTTGACTCGGGAATATAAATGAGGTATTCACAGAATCCTTTAGCTCCAGAAGCAGGAGCTGAAAACTTGTCCTGGAGGAGAGGTGGCTTCACAGGGAGTCCCAGCAAGCCCAAATTTTGAGTAAAAATATGCGAGGAAGCAGAAGCTATGGGGTATGGAGTATATATTGGAAAAGGAGAGCCTCATCAAAGTGGCTGAGGGGGCAGGAAAGAGAGCTTTCAGGAAGCATAGCCTCTGAAGAGGGCACTCAGGTTTGCAGGCTCTGTTAACGGCAGAACATGAAAGTGAGGATCTTAAAAGGGTTCCTGGCCTTTCTGAAGTCCTATTGTTCACTTTCTCTGAGTTCCTGCAAATGAGTATCCTTTAACTAAGGTCCTTCCCCTTGTGGGAACTTTAGTGATCTCTGTCCTTTTGAACCAAGTGATCCACACTCTGATAAAATAAGGAAAGAACATGTTCACGGAGGAGACCAGAGCGAATACCAATTGTTAGCAAAACTCAAATGTTATCCGTGACACAGCAGCGTAATGCAGAGATTAAAGGTATATGCAGAGGTTCATAAAGCAAGAATGATAATTAAAACATGATTTCTCATGCTCTGTAAAGTGAAACATATTTCATTTTTAGCTTAATGATGGTTAGGTTTATTCGTTTATTTAATATATGTGTAGTACTTGACACATCCTACATACTCTTCTTCTAGAAGGATGTAAAGATGAATCAATAGTCCCTTCCCTCTTATGGTACTTATGGTCTGTGCCTAGAATAAAGCAATATCTTTCATTTTTTACAACCATGCACTGCTTTTAAATTCTCAAACTGACATCCTTACTTAGGCAGATCATCTATGGGAATTTGTCTCAGAACCGGTTTCCTGTGACCAGTATAATGCAGCAATTTGCCTCTAAATTTCAGCTTGGATTTAATGAGTAGCCTTTGAACCATCCAGAAATGGATCTTTTCTCGATAACAGAAAAAATACAAGTACCAATATATCTAATTAGAAGGAAATGACTACCCCCCCCTTTTTTTAAAGATTTGTTTGTTTATTTGAGAAAGAGAAAACACAGGCACACAGGAGCTGGGGGAGGGACAGAGGGAGAAGGAGAGAAGCAGACTCTGTGCTGAGCATAGAGCCCCAGGATCCCCACTCAATCTCATGACCCTGAGATCGTGACCTGAGCTGAAATCAAGAGTCAGACGTTTAACCGACTGAGCCACCAGGTACCCCAGGAAATGACTGCTCCTTATATTAACTGTTACTACACAGCTGAAGTTTAGGCCTAATCATACAAGGGCTATACATGCATTACAACCAAAGAGGTGCAGGATTTGTATTGAGATTTGAGGTGTTGAGAAATAAGACGCCCTATCTGTGATCATAAATCTACACAGAAGCCTCTTGGCTGCCTAGGCAGTTGGATTCCAATGAGGAAGCTCAGGAGGACCACACTCTCCTATACTCTCCACATGAGTGACAGAAGAATGAGAATCTCAGCGATGGAGACTCTAGAGAGATGGAACAGACAATGGAATATAAAGATGGCAATTCTAATTTTTCCTGTTTTTGACTTACAAAACATTATTTATTTAGACCAAAATTTTATTTGTCCCAAGGGAAATAGAGCTAGAAAAGGCTGAGATGGCCAAAGATAGTCAGTCTGCTTTTCCAACATATTTTGAGTTCATCATCCCCCCAAAATAGTTGTTTGTTTCTTAATCTCTGGTAAGCTTTGGTTAAAACTGAGGATACTTGCAAATCTCATGAATCCTCACCACATCCATCCCTTTACCCTTTTCTTATCAAGGACATTTTAATTTAGCTGGTTGGCCAAATTAATGAAACCCGAATGGCTCTGGCTGTGTTTTTGAAAGCTGTCCCAGAACTGGTATTTAAAAGAAACCCAAAAAACAAAACTCAAATGGTTCTGTTCTTTCTGGAAGAAGTTCAGATAGGCCCTCCCCTCTACCCACAACCCCCCCATGACCTCCCTCATTTCCCTCTCTCCTTCCTCTCCCCATGTTCAGTAAGAAAGAGCCAGAAAATGGCTTTGTGACTATTACTCAGTGACAAGTCATTGTCAATGACTCCCTCCAAGGGACAGGATGCTGTGGTTAGACCCTTGCTTAAGAAGTCATTGTTTTATGATTTTTTTCCATGTCCTTGTCCTCTCTGGGTTAGATTACTGCAGTGTGCTCTACTGGGATGTGCCTTTGAAGTTCCCTTGCCAAATACTTATGTTATCATTTCAGACAACATTTTTGTGTGTGTATAATGTGTCATGTAGTATATATTAAAATGATGAATGTGATTCTTGCCCTTGAAGAATTGTTAATCCAACAAGGATCAGCATTTTGTTGATAGCCCATGGTAAGATGATAAATTGTCATAGGAAGTATCGTGACTTATTGATAGAATTTTAGGCAATCTATTAGAAATATTTGTACTGGAAATGCATAGTCCCTGGCACAAAAATATGCTCAATATTTGCTGGGTGGATGAATAAATTATTCTGGGTGGATTTTATTTCCTTCCCAAATGCTGTTGTCCCTGAAATCCAGAATACAAATGCAACTGAGATTCTTGTGTAATAGTTGGGTGTTTATTTCTAAGTGATAAAACCTCAATTTAAAGGAACAAGTAAAAATTGAAACAAACAAATAAAAAAAGAAATATTCAGACTGATCTAAACTAAGCACAGATCTAAACTAAACTCTTCAAAGTCACACCTCCTATAAGCCCTGGCTTGAGCTAAACCATTTCCTGTGTAAGAGAAAAAAATCTGACAGCCATTTCAAATCATCAGAGCTAAGGTTTTTATTAACCTGTATGTTTCAGTAGTCCATCAATTTATCCATTATATTCATCAAAAATTAAGAAAAACAAATTTATACATTGCCAATTGGCCTCATTTCCAAATATGTGTACACACAGTCTGGTATTGAATAGACCTCAATTCTCTTTTGAATGATTAATACTGTGTGTCACTACTTCACAACTGGGCATCTTCCTTTGCATTACAATGTAAGTTACATCTAGAGAATAAGAATACTTAACAATGAGCATTTATTGGCTGCATACACGGGCCAGGTACGCTTCTAACTGCTTTGTACATATTCATTTAATCCTCTTAACCTGTGAGTCCTATGAAATCCTTTCCTTTTTACATGAACACATTGAAGCACAGTGGGGCTGTGACCAGAGTTGTACAACTAGTAAATGCTAGAACCAGGATTTGAATCTGAGGAGTCTACTCTTTTTCATCCCAGCCACTCTGTGGCCTTAGAAGAAGAACTGTCTTTGAGTGGACAGATTAGAAAAATGCCACACAATGGGGTGCCTGAGTGGCTCAGCTGGTTAAGCCACCGACTTCAGCTCGGATCATGATGCTGGAGTCCCAGGATCGAGTCCCACATCGGACTCCCAGCTCCGTGGGGAGTCTGCTTCTCCCTCTGACCTTCTCCAGTCTCATGCTCTCACTCACTCTCTCTCTCAATAAATAAATAAAATACTTTTAAAAAAGAAAAAAATGCCACACTGATTGGACAGATGCCACCTCCATTGACTTCACCCCTAAATTGCCCTTTTGGCTGGGGCATTTGTGCAGTGCTCAGAACATACAGCATTTCATGGTAGCCTCATCTTCACTTCCTCCACCACCCTATCAGTACTTTTGCAAATCTCAAGTAACTTTCACTTGTGTGATTTTATTTGATTTCGGCTTTGGCCATATTAAATAAATGTAGAAGTTAATTATCCTTCCTTTATAAAAGAGAAAGCTCACACTCACAGTAAGTACTCCATGAAGACCAAGCAGGAAACCAGGAGTGGGGTAATGCCAGGTACTCAACACTGTGTGCTTTGCCTTCTACGTGCTATACACACAGTTTCGTACAGTGCTCACAGATTGCTGTGGGCTCCTTGTCTTGATGTCTAGAGTCTTGATGTGGATAAGCAATCCAAAAAGCTAATTACCTTGCCCTAGCTTCCATATTCTGTAAATGGAAGAGTCTGAATTCAACTTTGGTCTGTTTGACTCTAAATCTGTGCTCCTTCTGCTGTGCTTCCTCCATCTCTACTTGAGTTCATCTGATCATTAGGTGTAGACGTGTCCATATAAAATAACACTCATTACTGTTGGGTAGTTGGAATTTAGGATAAAGCACTGCTTAGACAAAATAGCCTACAGGGGATACATTAGGGAAGATACTGCTCAAGATTTTAATAGGTTAGAATGTAAGGAGATAATACTTTCAAGAAGGAGAACCACTTACTTAATCAGGATGCACTAATTGAGCACCTGTTAAATACCCGGTGGCTGTCTAGTGGTAATGTGAGCTACAATGCTGAAAGCAGAAGCACTTATCCTCCAGGGGATCACAGTCTAGTTAGGAGATAACTAAAGGGCCTAGATGTGAAAACTTTAGCTACTCAGTCATCTCCAAGGACCTCTTTTAGTAGGGTCTCCCTTAGTGGATTCACAGAAGAAACAGTCATAGATTTGGCACCCCACAGACTTGCAAATCCATTTTCTTCACTGAATAGAGTGGATGCATCTACTAATCATAGATCTTGTTCCCCAAATGCAGAGCCTGAGACAAGGACCCAGTGCAGGCAGTTTATTGGGCCGGTGGTGGTCTGGGAGACAGGGAATGAGAAAAACCAGTATCAAAGAACATTAGCAAGATTGTGGGCCAGAGGGCTAGAGGCTAGAGTGCACCAGGTTCCCCTGAGAAGTATACCAAAACCTCCCAGAATTGTCCACCCCAAGGATAGCAGGAGCCTTTGTGTCCTATTCTGTCTTCTATTCATTGAGAGTTGACTTTAGGGATAGGAACTACCCCATGTTTCTGGGTTTGCTGACTGATTGGGTGGATGTTTGCAGGATCTAAGACTCTGCGGTGGAGAGTGGAAAGTTATATGGCCTGGCTTAAAGTAAGACCCAGAGTAAACTGCAGCTGTGAAATCAGACGTGGGTTGAGACAATGGGAAGCTGTTTTGTTCCCTTCCATGAGTGGCAGCATTGGTCAGCTGTTCTTTTTATAAGTGAATGATAGACCAACCATGTGGGCAGGTATAGGCATCAGACCCTAGAGGGCCAAAGCTGTGTCTTTCCCTGGTCACTTAAATTCTCTGGGTCTCCACCGATGCCCCTCACCTGTTACCATGAGCCACATGCCCGGTGTTCATGGCCTTAGATAGTATTCATTCCCTCTGGATCAGGGCTGGTCCTCTGGTACTCTTCCTCACTTTCAACAAGTCAAACACAGTGGAAGTAATGCTGTGCGATTGTCAAGGTTAGGGAAGAATCCTTGCAGCTCCCTACCAGGTTTCCTGGGATGCTTGCTCTTGGGATACCATCTCTTGGAATGGACGTGGCATACTGAGAGAGGCTCCAGCCACATGGAGAGGTCACATGTTTTGCTATGGTGCCCAGCCCCAGCTGAGTTCCCACCAGACAGTGCATATCAACTGTGGACCACATGAATGGCACCTTGGGCGACCAACGTAGTCAAGCCTCCAGATGACTCAGCCCAACGTCTGTCTGACCGTAACCACACCAGAGTCCCCACGTGGAAACTACCCCACTAAGCCCAGGGAGCCCACAGAACCATGACATATTAAATTATTGTTTTAAGCCATTAAGCTTTGGGACAGTTTGTTACGCCTCAGTCATTAAGTGGCATGGGATATAAATCAGTTATTTCTTAGATTTCAGCAAGATTTTACTTTGGGACAGCTGCCTCCTGACATCTTAAAGACTCAATTTTTTACCTTCTACTTACCATAAACCTGCTCCTTTGAAATAGCTTTGTAGAATAATATTGTTGCTTATCAGTTTTCTCCTGATAACTTTATAGATGAAGTTCTTAGCTTTATTGTGCTGTGAATCCTTTTGTAGTCTGGTAAAACCCAAAGGAGTCTTTCTTAGAACAATATTGTTGAGTGCATAATGTGAAATTGGTAGAGCTACAAAGGAAACAGATTTTCAAAATCACATCATATGATGGCATAGTTTTCAAAATATTTTAGAAGCCAAATCTGTGATACAGTAATATATGCACTCTTAATTAGTGTATTTTTTATTTTTATTTATTTATTTGACAGAGAGCGTGAGAGTGCACAAACGGGGGGGGGGTGGGCGGCAGAAGCAGGTTTTCCCAGGGTGCTTGATGGGGGCTCAATCCCAGCACCTTGGAATCATGACCAGAACCAAAGGCAGACACTTAACTGACGGAGCCACCCAGGCATCCCTTATCAGTCTGTTAAATGCAACACTAACAATCCTGAAAGAGTCTTACAACGAACACCCATATACTTGCTCCCTAATTTCTCCCATTAACATTTGATAGACTTTTTTTTAATATACTTTATCGCATCTGTCCACCTAAACATCTGTCCATCCGTCTATGCATCATCAAGCCATCCTAATGTTTTGCAAATTGCAAGTTTCCTCTAAATAATTCAGCATGTATATCGTAAACTAAGAAGATGGGCCTAGTCTGCTCTGCGTATATGTGTGATTTCTCTTGCTGACATCGCAGGTTGCAACAACAACTACTGGGGTCTGTTGCTAACATCCATAACTGAGAGTAATGCTAAAGTTCATTCGGAAGTTACCAAATACAAGATGCTGTGTTTTTCCATTCAAGTTTATGACCTCCCTAGATTTTATTCATGGATTCCTTGGGTTCCAGGAGCCCCACGTTGAGGGACCTGTGAGCTGTGCATAGTCCATGGATTAATTTAAATTTTAAGTCAAATGTATATGATAATATAGGTTTATCTTAAAACTCAAGTTTTAAAAATAAATTCTGACATTTTTACCTTTAAGTTTCTATGGCGAAGTTAATGAAAGAAGCTGAGAATATTCCAGAGTCACTGAAAAGAAAAGAAAGGAAGAATTGTTGAACTGACATCTATTATTAGTATGGTAGCCTGCTGTAAGTGCCAAAACCCGAGGGGCTTAAAACAAGAATATATTATTTTATAATCTGGAGCTAGAAGTCCAAACTCGACATATCAGCAGGGCCATCCTTGCTGTGATGGCTCTAGGACAGAATCCTTCTTTGCCTCTTCTCGCTTCTGGTGTTTGCTGGCAATCCTTAGCATTTCCAGTCACGTGGCCATCTTCTCCTATATGTCTGCACATCTTCCTTGCTCTGTGCATGTCTGTCTCTCTAAGTTCACATTTCCCCTTCTTGTAAGGACACCAGCCATATTGGATTAGGGCCCAACCTAATGACCTCCTTTTAACTCAATTACCTCTGTAAAGACCTTATTTCCAAATAAAGTCACATCGTGAGATACTAGTAGGGGTTAGAACTTAAATATACCTTTTGGGAAGGACATAATTCAGCTGATTACGACAGCAGACCATTATAACTCAAAGGAACAAAGGTTCAGTTGTAGTTTGAAACTGAATATTTCTAGAAAGATCTGAGATTAAGTATGACTGGAGTTACACAGTCTGGTCTTAGTTTTATGCAACTCCTTTCTAGAACAGTCAGTTTGTGCTAGATATCCCTTCATGATTTTTTTTAAAAATTTAAAATATAAAAATATAAATCTAAGTAATCCCTAACATTCACGTTTTCATCAAAACATCACATACCAAATTAGTGTATCTATGTTTCAACAGTATTAAACTGCAGAAAATTTTCATAGAAAATTATGTTCAAAGAACTGTTTTAAAATTCATAGTGGAACTGCACCCAATTAGTCAACCATGATGAGTGAGCAATTGTGAGTACTGTATTCCCTGAAGAGAAAAAAATATAGTAGACCTAAGCTACATCCTTAAGGGGTTTATAGCATAATGAGGCAGATGAGATTTACTCATATATACAAGGACTCACAGGATACTCAAAATAAAAGAATTTTTTAATTTAAAAAATCCTTGGGGCGCCTGAGTGGCTCAGTCATTAACCGTCTGCCTTCAGCTCAAGTCATGATCCTGGAGACCCGGGATCAAGCCCCCATCAGGCTCCCTGCTCGGTGGGAAGCCTGCTTCTCCCCCTCTCACTCCCCCTGCTTGTGTTCCCTCTCTAGCTGTGTTTCTCTCTGTCATATAAGTAAATAAATAAAATCTTTTTAAAAAATCCTTTTTTATCTCCAGTTTCATGTCAATTAAATTTTTTTTCTGGTTTTGAATTGTTTGAAAATTCAGTTCATATTTGTAATTTTAATTGTAGTATTGGGTTTCTCTCTCTCTCTTTTTTTTTTTAGGATTCTATTTATTTATTTGACAGAGAGAAACACAGCTAGAGAGGGAACACAGGCAGAGGGAGTGAGAGGGAGAAGCAGGCTTCCCGCCGAGCAGGGAGCTCTATGCTGGGCTGGATCACGGGACTTCAGGATCATGACCTGAGCCAAAGGCAGACACCCAACAGCTGAGCCACCCTGGTGCCCCCTCTTTTTTTTTTTTTTAATTCAGTACTGATTAATACTGCCTTTACAAAAATCTTCCAGAATCTTTAGAAATCAACTCCATGAGGTTGTTGTTGTTTTGGGTAAATGAGATAAAAATGGCAAAAGACTTAACTGCATAGAACATTTTAATAAATGTGGGTTATTATTATTAACTATATATGTAGAATATATAGCCCAAAATCCTCAGTCATTTAAGCCCTTTGCCTGTCGCTCTGATATTTATGTGGCTAACTGAACCCCATCATAGTTGCTTTATACTTTACAAAAATGCAATTCAAAATACATTGACTTTTTTTATTGTTATGTTAGTTACCATACAATACATCATTAGTTTTTGATATAGTGTTCCATGATTCGTTGTTTGTGTATATCACTCAGTGCTCCATGCAATCTGCGCCCTCCTTACTACCCATCACCAGGCTCACCCCTTCCCCCAAATGCTTTCCTTCTAAAACCGTCTGTTTGTTTCCCAGAGTTCATAGTCTCTCATGGTTCGTCTCCCACTCTGATCTCTCCCCCTTCATTTGTCCCTTCTCCTAAAGTCCTCCATGCTCTTCCTTATGTTCCACAAATAAGTGAAACCATATGATAATTGACTTTCTCTGTTTGACTTATTTCACTTAGCAGAATCTCCTCCAGTCCCACCCATGTTGATGTAAAAGTTGGGTATTCATCCTTTGTGATGGAGGCGTAATATTCCATTGTGTATATGGACCACATCTTGATCAACTCATCTTTTGAAGGGCATCTTGGCACTTTCCACATTTTGGTGATTGAGGACATTGCTGCTATGAATATTGGGGTGCATATGGCCCTTCTTTTCACTACATCTAAAATACAGTTGACTTTTGAACAATTTTGGGGTTAGGGGTGCCAACCATCCACACCGTTGAAAATCCACATGTAACTTTTGACTCCCCCAGAATTTAATTGCTAATCACATACTGTTGACAGAAAGCCTTCCAGTTAACATAGTCAACAACATATATTTTGTATGTTCTATGTATTATAAACTACATTCTTTTTAATTAAGCAAGCTAGAGAAAAAGAAATGCCATTAAGAAAATCATAAGAGAAGTGATACTTATAGTATTATACTGTATTTATTGAAAGAAAATCCACGTAAAAGTAGACCTAATCAGTTCAAAGCCATGTTGTTCAAGAGACAACATTATTATTTTCAAAATAAATAGGAATCATAATTCCATATAATTCTTGGACACTTAAGGGAAATATATGGTCCTTAAGAAAAAAAAAATATATATATATATATTATTTGAGATTGGAAATGACCCAAAGAAAAAAAATCCAGATGCCTTTTGATTTTAGAGAAAGAAGAGTATAGAAAGCATTGCTTTGGCTCAGTAGGTCTTCGCTAAACAGTAGTGAATATCTCTAAATCTTAATTCCTCATCTTTAAGGTACTGATATTAATACCTGTTTCTAGGATTGCTTGGACCTGAGTATATGGAAATTCCGTTATAACATGTTGGGCATATAGTAAATGCTCAGGAAAGGTGGTTTCCATTTCCCAGCCCCTTCTGTAGTCTCTCATGACCTCAATCTCTTGGTCAATGTGGTCACCCTGCTAGAAAAAAAGTTTCTGATGCAATGGAAAAATGCTACGCATTTCTTTATAGTGATTGAACTTTCAACCTGAGAGAACATTAAAATATGGAAGAAAAACCAAGTCAAAAGTGAAATAGATGGTTGGCTCCCCCTGTTTGTATCTGTGCAGCTTCCGGGGCCAGGATTTCCCTTGCTAGCAGATTCCCTCCTGCAGAACCTTCCAGAACGCTTCTGTCTGATGAAGAAAAGGCCAACAGCATGGTGTTGTTCCAGTCGCATGGCGTTGCTTGCTGAGGGGGAAGGCAGAGGTCCGTTTGTATAATCCGATTTCATCACTCACACTAATCACTACTGATAGTAGCAAAATTTAGCCTGGATCTGCTTAGTTAATCTAGATTGACAGGAGGTGAAAGAAAAGGGACATAAGGACACAGAAACAAAGGGAGGAGAGCCAACACTGATTTCCAGCCTTGCTCTTTCATCTGGGGCTTCTAAATTGCTCCCCTCTGGGGCTTCTATTTTTCTTACCTTATAAACAAAGGTTACTGGTTGTTAGGAGACCAGCCTTTTCCCAGAGCAGTTTCATCAACAACAGGTGCACGCTGAGTCCCGGGGACTGCGGAGAGAGCAGTACGCACACGAGGCTGCGCAGAACGTACTTACAGGTACACATTGCACCTGAGACTATGTATTATTTATTGAAACTGAGCTCTGCGTTCTCTTTATCCTCTGGGCAGCCCTGGAGTCTGGCGCCTCCTAAAATGGATGCCACCAGCAGCTAACCTGCAAAGTCTCCTAAGTGCTTTGCTTTCGACGATTTCTCTTACTAAGTGATTGTAAACTATCACCAGCTAGCTTTTCATTAAAGCTTGGGGAGTCATTGGGACTTGCACTTTAGCAGCGGAGGGAGGAATTCCTCTGTGATTTTGGATGTTTGCACATGGATCCGAGTTCTCTTTTCTAAGGGAACACTCCACTTTGGATTTTGCGGATAGAGAGAAGGTACACATGTTGCAGCTTCTGCCTTCATCTACGGAGTGATCAAAGTAGTCATCTGTTATGCGTGTCTTCACATGCTTAGTACTGAGAAGAAAAATGGGTTACCTGAAGGTTATCTTCATTGTTACATATGACATCTGTGTCTGGCAAGCCAGGGAACTTTTCGCATTTGGGTAACAAAGGCATTTGGAATATACTCCATCGGATTTTCCATGTTGGTGAAACTGTTGTTAGTCACCTCACTACTGCAGGTTGCCATGCTAAAGACACCTAAGGGTAAAAATGTCTCCTGGGTAAGTAGATCGTGATTTTATATCTCTTAAAAATATTTTTTTAAGCAGAAACACATAATTTGAGGACTTAAAGACATCTAGTAGTTTCATGATAGAAGTGTTTGGGAGACTTTCAGAAAGGCTCTGCCTTAGAAAAGCATAGAGATGTCTTTCTTCATGTTAGAAATCTTGGGCAAAAGTCCAGTGGTGTGCCTGCTAAACTATGAACTACAAGACATGCGAGCTCTAGGTTTATTTGCCCACTTTGAAGTGGCTTCGGATTTGCACGTACACACAGAATTTAAAATGCATCCATACGAAGTCATGGTTATGACCATAAGGTATTTTTAACTGTTTGTGTTCAGTAAAGATAGTGTAGATTTCTTTGGGGAGTGTTAAGTCCAATTTTACGGGGAAGGATGCACAGAGTTTTCATTGTTTGGGCATCTTGTTCCCCTCCTCCCTTTTTTTCCTTAAGAGCAGGAGAGCAATAGGTATTTTTCAATTTTGCAAGTCTAATTAAATTCTGTCAATCCATAATAGACATGTACAGTGGAGGTTTAACATTCCAGGAATAACAAGGACATGTTAATCCTAATTAAGTTTGGCTCTTTAATGTTGTTTCAAGGTAGTTTCCTACCAAAAATACAAAATATATTAGATGGAGCTTAAAATAAGAAGAACAATCTGTAAACTCTTAAAGGAGCAAGTGGCTTTAGTTCCCTGCTATCATGTTTAGTGAGCTTGGTACATTAAAATTAATAGGCAAATGGAGCCCCTTCTACTGTCCATGTAAAGTTGGGTTTCCAACACCAGTCTGTTCGGCTAGCACATGCAACCCAACCTCACTCAGTGCAGAATTTATTAGATTTATGATCATGGTCTTTTTAAATAACTCAGGAAAAAGAACAGATTCTGTTTTTACCAACTTAATTCAAAATTTACTAATTAGGTTATTCTTACCTTGTGTGAAATAGCACAATACATATTTGAAAACAGTGACTGATCCTTCTCTGCTATTGATGGTTGTTCTTTTGTTTTGTTTGTTTTTACTGTTGTTCTTTATAGTACCTAGTAAAAAGCGATGTATCTTTGTTTAAAACCCAATTCCCAAAATAATTTCAAACAACTAACATTTTTTTCAAGTTATTCATTGTCAAAAATTATATTGTTGTTGTTGTTGTTTTTGTCTTGATATTATTGCTACTGTTGATTTTTCATCTTGTCCCAGTATAACCAAGGCGTAGACTCCAATGACCCGTGGGCTCTCTGGTGAGTTTCATTCACTCTCTGTAGGAATGACTCTAGCAGCTGATTCTGTTTCCCATTTGGTTCTCTGCCGCTTTCTCCCCGAACATAAACACCAAAGAAAGGAATAGTTCCAAAACTATATCCCCTTCTTCATCTGATTAATCCTTTCTAAAAGATTAATTCCCCCACAGCAGTGTCTGCCTAATGGAGTGTTTCTGCCGTGAGGGCAAATCTTGAAACATTTTTACAAGCTTAGACCATCACTGGGTTTGGTTTACTTCAGACTCAATGATGCCAATATTTTTGTAAAAGTTCAAGTTGTTGGGCAAAAATTTAGGAAGGGTTATTTTAACAGTCAGAATACTTGTATTTTCTTAGACTGTAATTTTCACTGTATATTCTGTATAAATGTATTAATGTCAGTGTATAAATGTCTCTGTACCAGGGCTCATCAAAAGCAAAGTTTATGAGTTTAGTTACTATTACAACATAGAAAAAAATACAGTAATTCGGTTGGTGTGCTGATCCCGCAGCGAGATAATGACCGTTTGTCTTATAAAACGACTTATTTTAAATGTATGGTTCAGGCAGACACCTTCAAATATTGACCATTGCTTCGACTTCAATCAGTTGTGGTGGTTTTAGGCATTGAATGACATTTCTCTGAGTTTTTTGGCTTTGGGAAGTGAAATGCATCTGATAGTCCTTTGCCGTTGGCCAGTTTCCATTTGAGCATTTATTTAGACTTGAATTCAAGAGGAGAACAAAATGATTCATCTCATCTCAAACCACAGAGCAGGGCGCCTGGGTGGCTCAGAGGGTAAAGCCTCTGCCTTCGGCTCAGGTTATGATCCCAGGGTCCTGGGATCGAGGCCCACATCACATCGGGCTCTCTGCTCAGCAGGGAGCCTGCTTCCTCCTCTCTCTCTGCCTGCCTCTCTGCCTACTTGTGATCTCTCACTCTGTTAAATAAATGAATAAATAAATCTTACACACACACACACACACACACACACACACACACACAGAGCAAACCTGTCAGTGGAGAGAGTGGGTCTTCTATCTCTCTGTCCCTGGTCTGTCTTGAGTATTCCTTAGATATACTTTGCCCCATAAGATAAGTACAGACACATATTGCTGAAGATCACAATCCAGATGAAACAACACTTGCTTTCATGGTGCAGACTCTCTGGCAGTGTGGTGGCTGCACATCTGCGTGTCATGCCTGGGAGTTTCCCTGGCTTTGAAATGAGTGAGTAGCAACTACCTGCATCTCTGAGATGTGGTAAGGATTAGCAAGTCATCTTCTTGTCAGGGTTCAGCAGGCGATCAGCGAATGTTTATTGAATGCCACTTCTGTGATATTCTCAGCATGGAGGAAATAGCAGTGAATAAGATACTTGAAAATCCCCATCCGTATCGAGCTCACATTTTAGTGAAAGGAGACAGACAAAAAGCAAACACGTAAGCAATATGTAATATGGTGAGTATAAATAAAGCAGGGAATTGGGTTAGGAAGTCCCAGGATTTGGGAGGGGGTGTTGCAAATTGGTTAGTCCAACTATTTGAGCAAATACTTCAAGAAGGTCACAGAACCAGCTATGTGGAAATGTACAAATCAAACATTCCCAGGAAAGGAATGTTGAGGTGCAAAGGTCCTGAGGCAGGAGAATGCCTGAAGTATGGGAGAGGAGAATGGCTCAACTTCAGGGACATTCTTAAAATTGCTTTGTGTCTCCTGACTAAATTTGCATATATTTGGCAATTGTTTCATTGGGGATTCCAAGGTCATCTAAATGTCTGTATTCAAATCTCCCTGACCCATGGTGTGCAGAGGCTTCCTAGGACAGCACATACCGAGCTTGCCAGATAAAGGTTACAGGCGGCACAAAGGAAGGGGAGAGGACTGATTATCATGACACATTCATGCTTTCTAGAAAGTATTGTGGACCTTGAGAACTGAGAAATTTGTTTATTTTTTAATGTTGTTGAGAGAGTTCTACAAATAAGCATAATGTTTTTGGAGCAACGGAAATGAGAATAAATGTTAAAGTACTGTTAGAGATCGTATTGAGAAAGAATGCTGAAGAATAAGCATCCAGATCTATGAAACACAGCTTTCCCAAGAACCAATTTTACTTTTTGTTAGGATATGGCTAAGTATATAATACAAAACTTTATTGTGGCATCCGCACAGGCTCTGGGACTATAAAAATCTCCTCCAGAAGTCTGTGTTCTGAGACGCGGTCATGTGGACATTTGTTTATTAAAGCTGTGTGGACCCCTTAAGTCTGTAGATATGACTTGATGCCGGACTGACCTACTTTGTGGAGAAGTCACTCTGCCCTGAAAATACAGAAATAAGAGATTGCACTTAGAATCCCGTCACTGAGCAAACTGCCTTGCTGTTCTTTTAATTCTCAAGTGCTGATAGTGATCACCCTGCAGTTTCTGATATTCCAAATATACGGTCCTCTTTAAAATTATTATTTCTCTTTAGTATATAGTATGTTTCATTAGCTGCTTTTCTATTCTTTTTTTTTACTCTGAGCCATAAAAAGCTAATAAGTTTTATGCAAGAAAACGAAGGCAGCATGTAAAGGGCAGAAACGAACTATGTTCTCCTAACGGAGTGCTAGAGATTAAGTAAGAATGCAGAACATTAAGGGCCATTTCTGTTTCTTGATAGGGATGCTCCTGGCAGAAGCATTAAGTGTGCACGCGTTATTATATTATAAAATACATGTAACTGGAAATTAGCTAAAAGACTAACATGAAAATCAAACTCACTCCATCTAGGATGGGGACTAAGACTTGAAAAGCCATAGTTCAGCCAAAAAATCTTCCCCTTTTCCTTGGTCACTGTCAGTGTCATCTTATTTCTATGTAAATATCTTATTCAGGTTGTCAAAGATGCACTAATCTTCTGAGGTGTTTTGGTTTTTCTCTTTTTTTAACTCCTCTGTGTCGATCTTGACCAACTTAAAGCTGAATGGTTTTACTACTTTGTCAGAGAATTACCTCTTGTTGGTTTTGCTTCATTAGGTAAGTTTCACTAGAGTATCGAGATTACTGGTCTTTCGGTCAGTAACAGTTTCTGGAAATATCCAATTTTATATTTCCTTTTTCATGCTCTGAACATATGCCACTATCATCAGAAGTATTTCTGCATTGACGCCTGGCTAGGCCAGTCACTTCAGCATCAGCATGGGCTCTTCTTGGTCTCATCTCAGGTCACGGTCTCAGGGTCATAGGACTGAGTCCTGCATCGGCCTCCACGCTGAGCATGGAGTCTGCTTGGGATTCTCTCTCTCCCTGTGGCCCTCCCCACCCTGCTAGCCACGCACGTGCACACACACACACAGATTTATATATAAAAATATATAAATTTATATATAAATATATATAAATAAATTAAATATATAAATAAAAATATAAATATATATTTATTTATATATATTATATATAAATAAATATATATTTATATATGTACACACATACACATATATACATTTTCCTATTTTTTTCTCCCCTCTTGTTCCTTGTTGGATTACATTAGGTTTATTACACTTATTTCAAACACCTGTGCAGGTTTTCATTTTTCTCAACTTCACTCACAACTGATAGGAAATCAGAGTGATAAATTATTTATATTTTCTCACAGCTGTTAAGATTCTTTCAGAAACCCACATGGAGGCAGTTTTTACATTCTTCATATATATATATATAAAATTTTTATTTGCTAAATAGAGAGACTCAATATCTAGGCTTGGACACCTGAGAGATTTTACCAGATCGCTTTAGTAAATATGCATTTATGTAGCTCTCTAGATGCCAGCCATAAAGCAGTAAGAAATGTGTACTTGTATGGAGGCTGCTATTATTAATTATGTTTTTATATATTAAAATGTGCACCTTTTGAAAATAACCACAGCTCTAACTTAACAGGTACTTACACATTTAAAAGGGAGCAAATCATCTCCTGTCTCCAAACTAATCCTTTTCCCCTGTGTTTCTGTTTCCCATTGCTCTTCCTGATGACATTATTCTCTCATATACCCAAACTCAAAGCATTGTTAACAGTGCTTTGAAAGGGGAAATAAATGGACTATAGCAGGGAACATTTGAGCTTAAAAAGCAAATTCTGAGTTTAAACTTTTTTTTTTAATTTTTTTTTTTAAAGATTTTATTTATTTGACAGAGAGAAACACAGCCAGAGAGGGAACACAAGCAGGGGGAGTGGGAGAGGGAGAAGCCAGCCCCGCGCTGAGCAGGGAGCCTGATGTGGGATTCAATCCCGGGTCTCGAGGATCATGACCTGAGCCGAAGGCAGTTGCTTAACCAACTGAGCCACCCAGGCGCCCCAGATTCTGAGTTTAAAGCTTGAGTCTTCCACCCACTGTAGGACCTTGAAATTATTCATTTCTGAGGTTCAGTTTATTCATCTGTCAAATGGGGATAATAGAACTTTTCCTGTAGGAATGCTTTTAAAATAGTGTTTATGAATTGCTTATCATAGTGCTAACACTCGCAAGTCATTTGTTAAATTCCAGATTGTTCTCTTTGCCCTTTCCTTCCCAATCCCATGGCTATAGTGCAGATTCAGGGATCCTTTGTCTTGTATCTACTGAACTGTGTACCTTCCTCTGCTCTGAGGCTTACAGACTTTCTCCTCTTCAGCTCATTCCAGATACTTCTTTTCTTCAGTAGGTTCAGATTTTTCATCAGTTCTCCAACAGACCAAATCCTTTACAGATTCTTCATTGTCTACAGGTACAGTTAAATGTTCTTGAACCCAACTGATTCTCTTCACAGAGAAGACAATGGAGAGGTCTAGAATCAGAGGCAGGCTGGGAGCCAAAGGCCTTCTGTTCACCCCTCTGGCTTCTTTCTCTTGGGTTTGAGCCATGGTCTTAGACCGCTGAGCATCCAGCCAGTGGGACTTCTCTTCTCAGGGTTCTTACTGAGCACAGGCCTGACAGTGAGGGAGACTGTATCTAGGTGCTTCCCAAGGTTTCTCCTTGGGGCTGACTTTCTGCCTGGACGCTTCCCGGACTGAAGTTCATGGCCTGCAGGCCGATGGAATGTGGGTAAGGAAGGGAGAGGGAAAATCTCATAATTATCCCCAAATCACATAGTGGTCTGCTGAACTCTTTCCCTTTTCCTTTTTGGTGAAGGTTTTTTTTTTAAAAAAAAAAGATCCCAAGCAGGTGCATGAAAGATACTATTTAAAATCTAAACTCGAGAGCAACAAATCCAGACTAAGTAAGAAGAGTGACATTTCTGAGAGATGTTGATCTGTGTCCTAGTTCATCTTAGATCCCACGTCTGAGGCATTTGGAGCCCAGGAATGGGAGGGCCACTTGTGATTTTTTTGTTTTCCCTAAAATCAAGAGGTGATTTGCAGTGGGTTACCAAATCACAGTGTGTTCAAAGGAATCTGAGGCTGTGCCCAGTTGGGGATGTTGTTCCTTCTGCTGCTGGTGACAGCCCCAGTAGACATTATCTGCCTTGATTAGCAGAACCAACAAAACTTTCAGGAAGACACAACACAGGTCTACAATTCCAGGGCTTAGGGGGCAGGACAGGTATGGTAGCCCTCCTGATAGACAGAGGGTAAAACAGAAGTAAAATAAGGATGGGTTGGTTACTTCCAACCTGAGAAAACTGTGGGCTATATGGGGTGTGGGGGTGTCTTCTTTCAGTAATTAGACGGTGACATATTGATAGCCGCTACCTTTGGCAAGGAGGTTGGAGAGATTCCACTGTGAACAATTTGAAATTAAGCTAAGAATGTTAACCCCGTCTCTGTGAGTCAGCCCGGCCAGGGTGTCCAGAGGTCCCTTGTCGTGCCTGATGCCTTGCAATAATCATTAATAGTGATTTTCACTCTCGAAAGTGTCCTGGTTTGGACAGTAAATTACGTGGTCACTCTCAACGTTCAACAGAGTATGAACTCTCTCTGGGGAGAAGGGCTGGGGAGCTCTGAGTTATCCCCAGAAAAGGTCTGTTCTAAGTCGTCTTCCACTCAAGGAGAAGGGGAGGGTGCACACATCTGGCATCAGGCAGGGAGGCATCAGCCTTGTGACTTTGGGAAATTTAAGTGATCTCTTCAAGGCTCTCTTTCCTTACCTGGAAAAGGGGGGTCATTATACCGACCTTGTATGGTGCTTGTGAGGAGAAAGCATAAGTACAAGGAATATGGGTACTGGAGACAAGAGATGTCCTAAGAATAGTGATACAAGCTAGAGTAATTAAAATGACCTCTGCTGCCAATCTAGATTTCTCTGCCTGACCTGGAAGGGTGTCAACATCCAGCCTCAGTTTAAGGTTCGGGCCCAAATCCCAACCATTTCCACCTTTAGAACCTGTACCTCTCTGAGGGACACCTGGGTGACTCGGTCGGTTAAGCATCTACCTTCTGCTCAGGTCATGATCCCAGGGTCCTGGGATGGAGCCCCTGTGCCGGGGCTTTTCCCTACTTCTGCTCTCTCTTGTGTGCTCTCTCTGTCTCTCTCTCTCTCTCTCTCTCAAATAAATAAAATCTTTTTTTTTTTTTAAATCTCTACCTCTCTGAATACATGTGCTTCTCTACCCCTGGGCCTCTGTTCCCACTCCGTGGCCAACAAGTCAACACCCACACCCCTGAAATTTAATTGCTGCTACTTCTGAACCAAGTTCAAAACTAAGCCTTATTAGCAAAGGTCATGTGAAAGAAAAGAGATTGTTAGAGTTACCCTCACTACGTACACATGTAGCTCTGTGTATAAATAAATTTGAATTTATGGCATTAAAACTAACAGCATATACTCTAATAATTGTCAAAACTCTAGGTGTTTATTATGTCTTTGATAATGAAAATGTTTAAAATGCAATCGAAATATGTTAGTTTTTATCATCAACATACAATGATTTATCATCAACATACAATCAACAGTACAATGACTTCTGGGGGGAGGGAAGCAACAAGATATTCAGAATACAGGGTTTCTCCCAAGGACTTAAGCTAATCCAAGCAAATAAAACAATATAAATCAGGAAGAGCAGTGTTTTAACTCTCATACTACCAAAAAATTAAAAAATTAAGGTGAGAGGGAAACTATCAAAATGTGGAGGAAATCCCCGCTACATTCAAAAACAGAGGCTCACGGGACACCTAGGTGGCCCAGTCAGTAAGCGCCTGCCTTTGGCTCAGGTCATGATCCCAAGGTCCTGGGATTGAGTCCCTTGTGTCAGGCTCCCTGCTCAGCAGGGAGCCTGCTCCTCCCTGTGCCTGCTGCTCTTTCTGCTTGTGTGCATGTGCGCTCTCTGACAAATAAATAAATACAAAATCTTAAAAAAAAAACCCAGAAACTCATGTGCCAGAGTGTAAGCATATCAGTATTCCTCTCACCATGGAAGTTTGATATTTTTATCTTGGCACAGTTTGCTAGCTCTTAGGTCTTACATTTATGGTCTTATTAACTTCCCAAGTCAAACCAGGGAGGGAAAGGAGCTGACTAGACTGTGTTCCTAGCAGGAAGGAAAGCGCTGGAAGGTAGAGTACGGCGTTCTTCCAGCTCTCCCCCCTAGTTGAACCAACATCACAAGGTAAATTCACTGCACCTCCTCCTAATGTATAGGAAGGATGTGGGCATCTCCCACTTCCTGGAGCCCCCCCCCCCACCAATAACCCAAGGGATGCAGTCTATTTAAATTAGCTTAGCCTTAAGAACAACTGGGAGTGGAAATATGATTAACTGATCAAGACAGAAAGAAGAACTAGCATTGCCATAGGCATCTCAAAATTGCCATCATTAGGCACCCCAGTTTGACACAAGAGAAACCAAACTAGAATCACTTGTCTGACAATGAGGACTCTGGGGTCCCGCCGTGGTGACACTCAGAAGGTGCCAGGCAGCAGTCTGAGAGCTCAGCAGGGCTGCGGCCCTCTTAGCTGCTGACACCGGGGCACAGCTCAGGATTTTAAAATGTGAATGACAGGTGGGGGCGGGTTCTTCTCGACTTGCAGCCAATGGCAGCCTTGTGCAACCTCGGCTCAATGGATCCAGCCTGCTTTCTTCGTAGAGCTCTCTTCCAGGTTCACATCTGTAGAAAGGGGTCATTTAAACTCAGAAGTTTTGTGGGGTCTCTTTGGGGTCATCAGTCCCGAAGGGGAATGTTAGAGCCTTGTTGGGGCCACCGGTGTTGCCTCTGGTGATAAAGGATCGGAGGAGTGTCGGGAAGTCTGTGCAGGAGCACACGCAGAAAAGCAAGGATGTGAGAAATGTCTGGGAGAGGGCGAAGAAAAAGAAGCAGCACATCTCCATGCTGTGTGTCTCCAATGACATACTTGCCTCTTGGGTGCATAAGTCCATACTGAAGTCTTGGATGCCTCAAGAGCTCACAGGAGTGTCTTCACTTCCTGCCATTTTCTCAGTCATCTTGTAAAAATACTGTGGCAATTCTGGGTGCCGGCTGCTGGGGTGGGCTGTCCACACAGGTGCACATCCCAGCTCTACCCTTGCCCAGCGGCGGCGCCTTATCTTCGTGAAGACCGTTTTCACGTCTGATCAACCGCAGGAGTTCGATCTGCCCTGCTCCCCTCCAGCAGTAAAGAACAAACAGATGTCTGTGAGAGAGGCTGTCACTATCACACATTATAAACGTGGGATTTTATTAAAATGAGATTGATATTTATTCCATTTCTAGAAAAACTTTCTGTGTTCTAAGACCAGAATTGCAAATCACGGTGGCAGTGGACAAGTGCATTTCTCAGTACACACAGGCAAGTGCCTTACCTCCAAGGAGGAAATGAACGGGCCCTTTGGTCTAAGAGAGTGAAGTGTAACAAAAGGTGTTAATACATTTGTTTCAAAGACGGAGTGAAAAAAGTGCTTGTTTCCCCAAATTTCCAGGTGAAGGATAAATCTGTGCTCATTTTCACTCCCCTTTTTTTCCTGTGTAACCTAAACCTGTTAATATCTATATTCAGCAAAGCTGACGTGGTTGCCTGGCAACCTGGCTTAGTGGGCTCACAAGGCACCAAAGCAAGAAATGAAATGCAGCTCACAAAACCGTGATTTATGCTGCCGTTGGACAGAAATTCATTCCCCATGTGTTGTGTATGGGTTTTTATTTTCAAAATATAAATAAATCTTTCCAAATGTTAGCTCAAGGCTATGAGTTTAAAAATGATGGTATATTAGGTAACATTTCAAGGTGGCTAAATAAGTAGGGAAGAGAAATCTCTCTGTGCTCTTTAATTAAAACAGAGGGTAGTGTTGTGTCCCCCCCCCCCGCCCCCTTAGGTCATCTTATACTCTTCACTCTCACTTTTTATTCCCTCTGCAGGAAGATGTATACATTATTCTTGGAATAAGATGTAATGGAAATTAAAGTGTCAACACTGGGAAATAGAAGTTTAGGATTAATTACTGCCAAACGTATATTTTTGTGCCATATACAAAGGAGTACAAAGAAGAATAAATTAAAATGACTTTTCTAATGCAGATTTTTCAATCTTTGTACCTTTATATGTTTTCTTTTCTTGGATTCTTCCCTATGGAAGCTTAATCTCCTCTAAAATTAAGGGCAAGGAAAGCTTTTGGATTAAAGAAAATAAGTATCATCTACGTCATGGACAGTGCAGACAATACGACTGCAGGCAGAATTTGAAATTGACAGTGGGCATTGTCCATTGTTTTGTTTTCTCACTTGTTTCAGAAGTCAGAGTTTTATTAGGTAAGTTCAACATCAGAGGGAAGTAAACTAAAGGACTCTGAATCAAATCCTTTTTGAAATAAGATTGGGGAATAATGTAAGATAGAACAAGTAACTGGGACTGTGAAGTGAAGATGGGGGCAAGCCTGACAAGGGGGGAGGACAGAAGACTGATAGACTGAGCTCAGTAATATCATGGTTATCAGCATGAATCCTCCAGATCTGCCCAAAAATAGCCCCTGATACTTCCTACATATGGAGGAAGGCAGTCTTTCATTATTACTTTGCTATCAAATAGTCATTTATATCTATTTGATGTTCCTTCTTTCTTTTAGCCTTATTCTGTAGTTGGTACAAATTATGGTTTTTCAAGACACGCCAGCAGTCCAGATTTTCTGTAAAATCTCCTCGTTTTTAAGTATTGGCTTCAGTAAAAATGAACAACCTCAATATTGTGTAGGCCAGACAGATCATACTTAGAAACCAAAAAACATGCTCGTGGTTGCCATTCATAACTCCTGATGCAGGAGGAGAAGAGAAGGGGCTTCAGGGGGAATCCTAAGGAATTCTCACATACACAGAGGCTGCAAATAAAAAAGAGATGTTATCAGGGAGGTAGAACAAGAGACAGGATCTTGCCTGACACCACAGTAAGCGGGGGTACGGAGGGGTACGGGTATCCACTGGGGCAAAAGTGACTTTAGTAAAAAGGCATTCGAGATCTTAGAAGAATTTCAAGGGGTTGGTGACAGTCAAGCATAGATGCCATGAGTTACAAGAAGTGTGTGGGTGATGAAAGTCAGAACCAGCAGAATGTAGCCTACACTGTCCAGAAGGTGGAAGTATGCCCCAGTCACTTGGAGAAGTGAGTTCAGAGAAGATGTGAATGTATTTGTAGACAGAGCACAAGTTTCTGGAACAAGTGGCAGAAGAGAAGACAAAATACAGAGGTCTAGAGTTAACTTGGGAGACTTAAGAAATTTAAAGGGAAATGGAACACAAAGATGAATCTCTGAAAATTTTGTGTGTGTGTGGATAATGACATGAATTTTAAATTGGCATTTTAGTTGATATGTCTTGATGTCTTGTTTAGTTGACCGTAAAGGTGAGGTGCTTGGAAAATGAGACGAGCAGGGTGAGATAGGAGGAAAGGAGGGGAAGAGTCTATGATGAAATCATTGTGAGCATTGTTGAGAGTCATGATGAGATTGGATGAAGTGATATGTGTTGAGAACCTCCGCTATTCACAGTAACGCTGGAGAAAATGACTCAAATTTTCTCTAATGTAAAGAGGTAGAAACGGAAGGTAGTTAGGAAGTGGGGGCTTGTAGGTTGCTGAAACTGTATTATTGTGCCCCCAAAACTGACGTTGGACCATGGGGAACCGGTCAGGGAGAAAACCATGTGATTCCAGGAGGAGATTGGTAGCCTGAAGATACAACAGGGTATTAAGGGACTCAAGGTTATGAGAAAGTCTAATGGCAGGTTTATTTTAGAGAAGGAGCAAATGAGGTAAAAATAATATTGCGATCAGAGAAAAATTTCAAGATTGTAAGTCCCCTAGTTAAAATAGTTTGGGGACACCTGACTGACTCAGTCGGTAGAACATGCGACTCGATCTCAGGAGTTCGAGCCCCACATTATTTAATTAAAAAAGCACACACACAATTTGAGGTTGAGACCAGAAGACGTAAGAGGTATGCCTGTGGGTTCCTAGTGAGGAAGTGAAAGCCCTTCTAGTCAGGGAGAGCCAGGGACCAGGGGAAGGGCAGAATTTTGCATGTGATGTCCCAAATGATGGCAAAGGCTCTAGCAGAGAGGAAAAGCAAGCCAGGTGAAAGAGTATTTGAAATACCTGGAGGGCATCTCAAAAGTTGGTAAATAGTCTTATGTCACAGCGCTTACTGTAGTTTACAATTAGGTACCAGTTTGTTCTTGATACCTTTCTTCCCTCCCTAGTAAGTTGAAGATAAAGATCATATTTTATCTATTTTTTTCACCACTGAAAATAATACCTAGTTCCCAGCACTGTGATGGCTCACAGGAGGCATAATCAATAAATATGTTATATAAATTAAAAGATAGCAGCAGGGGTGGTCAGGAGTCCTACAATTTGACATCATGGGTTTTAAAAGCTGTGAGACCACGGACTGAAATGAGGGAGAATATTTCATAACTGGCACTAAGAAGCTTGTCTCTCTCTCTCTTTTGTTTAAAGATTTTATTTATTTATTTGAGAGAGAGCCGCTCAAGCACGGGGAGAGGCAGAGGGAGAAGCAGTTTCCCCTCTGAACAGGGAGCCCGATGCAGGGCTCGATCCCGGGACTCCAGGATCATGACCTGAACGGAAGGCAGATGCTTAACTGGCGAAGCCAGCCAGGTGCCCCATGAAGCTTCTCCCTTGATAACAATATAAAAGGTAACAATCTCCACATTGAAACAAAAGAAAATTAATTCAAACATTTGTTAACCTGCGGGAGACAAAGAAGAAAATGGATTCCTCTTAGTAAGAAGTAGGTATGCTTTTCACCGCACAGTGATGTAGAACTAAAAATGTGATGGGTTTAAGACTAAATAATCCACAGGAAAATTTTTTACTTTCGTAACTCTTGAAAGATCATTATGAAGTGGCAAAAGTATTTTAAAAATGTAGTCCTCTACCAGCATTCACAGCGATTTCTTGGGCTGCCATTCAGCTTTCCCACAAGGTCACTTTCAGTAGTTCATGTGCTCTGGCTTTTGGGGTCATGATGAATAGTAAGTTGGATATGCATCTGTCTGCCAAAAACAACCCCAGGAGTGCCAAGTCCGGGAGCCAGCGAAGTTACGGAAGGCATAAGGTATGCCTCACAGCTTCGGTTCCTGGCAAAATGAGTCAAGTGTATGACTTGACAACTTTTTTGGGTGAACAAGTTGTCCCTTTAGTATAAAATGTCATCAACTCACTGATGTGTATTTGCTGATGTCAGCCAGAAAAGGAAGCAGTTTCAAAAATGTAATTTTTAAAAAGACTTTATTTATTTGACAGAGAGATAGTGAGAGAGGGAACACAAGCAGGGGAAGTGGGAGAGGGAGAAGCCAGCCCCCCGCTGAGCAGGGAGCCCGATGAGGGGCTCGATCCCAGGACTCTGGGATCCTGACCTGAGCCGAAGGCAGATGCCTAATGACTGAGCCACCCCAGCACCCCTAAAAAATGTAATTTTAAAAAAGAGTAATATTTGAATATCAGCTTACTCTGATTCTCATTTTTCTTTGGAAGCATTACAGGATTGTGTTTATTTATTTATTTATTTATTTATTTTTAATTTTGCCCTTGGGGACGCCTGGGTGGCTCTGTGGGTTCAGCATCCAACTCTTGATTTCGGGTCTTGATCTCAGGGTTTGGAGATCAAGCCTGGCGTTGGGCTCCATGCTGGTGTGGAGCCTACATTAAAAAAAAAAAAATTATGCCTTCTAAGTGATAGGATTGTATTTTTTCCCTTGTTCTAACTACTTTTTTTTTCTTTGCTAAAACTAACATTTGCAGTTATTGAAGTAAAGGTAAAACTGTTGTCTGACATGTTCCCCAAATTTAAAAAAATCAGGTAGTAACTTTCTGGACTAAATCTGTTATTTATTTGTAAAAGGGTGAAGTAAGATATACTCTTGGATTTTGTGAAAAGGGCACAAATAGGGGAATATCCAGAAAGAAAGTAGACAGAGTCAGAACATCTCCAGCAGTTACATTAATATCAAGCTTTGAAAAATCTCTGTATGGAAACTAGAACTTGACTAGGAAGTCAGTGTTCTCCCGGGGCTTCTGGCTCAAACCCGCTGGTGCTGCCTTCATCCATCCATCCATCCGTCCGCCCATCCATCCATCCGTCCATCCATTCATCCATCCACCCATCCCAAGGCCTTGCATGTAGTAGATTCTTAAGAAGATGTTGATTTTAATTGATCCATGAATTTCTATTTGTTTCAGAATGGATGTCTTGATAAACACTTCAATGAGAATGAGGCAGGCATATGTTTTTAAACATGCATATAATAAATGGCTTATTGATTAGCCAATTAGAATCAAGGTAGGAAAGAAGCCTAACAAGCAATATTAGATTTGCCAGTTTGAAAAAATTAAAACATAAAGATATCTTTGAGACCATTTGTTACCTGAAGAAATATTATAGGAACACTTATTTTATCCATCCAACTAATAACTATTGAATACCTGCTCTCCTTACTGAGGAATCCGAGCTAAACAAAGTGCTGGCTCTCCAGGAGCTTACCTTCTATCCAGGATGTGGGGGAGATGCACAATAAGTGACAAATAAATATACAGTGTGGCAAGTGTTGAAAACAAAATGAAGCTGGAAAAGAAGAAAAATGACAAGTCAGGACATGGGATGCATTTCTCTGAAGGGGAGTCTGAGAGGTCTCTTGTTAAAGTAGTGCTCGTTCCAGGAAACTGGAATTTGATGCATCGTCTGGTACTATTCCAAAATGAGGGAAGTGCTATTAATTCCAAGCCTATTTGTAGATATTTGGTTATACAGTTTCTCACATTTGCTTCATTTCCCATAGTTTATGCCCAATTTTGAGTAGTTCAGCTTTTCTTTTTTTTTTTCTTCTGTTGTCTTTTCAGAAATGTGTTTTTAAGCGCCGTCTTTGAAATTCTAGAATTTGCCAGTCATGTTTGGATTTTGTAGTCCTTAAGGAATGTTTTTTTATCCTCTCTAAAAGTCCACTTTGATGGCAATAATTAGGTTTACTGTAATTGTAAACGAAGAAAAGCTTGCAATAGAAAAAAATAATTTTTTAAAAGATTTTATTTATTTACTTCATTTAGGGAGAGAGAGAATATGGAGTGGCACGAGGAGCAGAAGGAAGGGGAGAGAAAATCCCAAGCAGACCTCCTGCCAGGCTCAGAGCCTGACTGGGAGCTTCATCCCAGAACCCCGAGATCATGACCTGAGCTGAAACCAAGAACCTGTTGCCTAACCAACTGAGCCACCCAAGCGCCCCTATACTGTGATTTTTAAAATTGAAAACAAGTATCATTTGTGATATCATGATTATGAAAACATTATTTGCATATTGATCCACATGGAAGGAAATGGGTCCTAATGCCATTAAAAGTTGCTGGTCAAGGATGACTCTTCATTCTCTCCCAGCTGATTGACTCTTGTATTTTCTTTAAAATTTCCTTCTGCTTCTTCTCAGTTCTATTGAATTGTCAGTATGGTTGATGTCCCATGAAGTTCTTATTCTTGGGTTATTTTTTGTTTTGTTAGAAAACCTTTAGTAATCAAATTGTGTATGTGTGCGTGTGTGTGTTACACACAATCTCTTGGGGCACCTGGCTGGCTCAGTCAGTTAAGCATCTGCCTTCAGTTTAGGTTGTCATCCCAGGGTCCCGGGTTCAAGCCCCATGTGGGGCTCCCTGCTCTGGGGGAAGTCTGCTTCTCCCTCTGCCCTGCCTGCTGCTCACGCTCTCTCTCTTTCTATCTCTCCTCATTCTCTCTCTCTCTCAAATAAATAAATAAAATCTTAAAAAAAAAATAAAAAAAATCTCTTCATTGTGTTTCTTCTGTCATTCAGGATTGCTGATGAGAAATGAACTCTTTAATCTGACTCTTCTCTTTTGTAAATAATTTGTTTTTTCTCTTTATAGCATTTCATATTTTTTCTTTATCCCTGAATTTCACATTTTCATCAGGACACATCTAGGTAGGAGTCTCTTTCTCCATCATTCTGTATAGCTTTGGTACAAACTGTCACTCTGTATACATCTGTGTTTCTTAACATTTTCTCCATTCTCATAAGGTAAATGGTGAAACACTAGCATCTATTCAAATTTCTTGAGCTCCTATATTTTCCATCATTTTTTCCCTTTGGTTTTATAGACCTCCACTTTGGTCTTCAGTTGTATCCATTTTATTAATCATCCTGGCCATTGCATTTTTTTTTTAGGCAGGCAAGTATACTTTAATTTCCAAAAACATTCTCATTCCCTGTTGCTACTTTCTCATAGCTTCTTGCAATGATCTCTTGACTCTCTGAAGATACTAATTTGAATTTTTTTAATTGGCTTATGTTCCTTGCTTTATTTCTGTTTCCTTGGGGGAATGCTGAATCTTCTCACTTCGATTGCTTTCTTTGTTTTTCAGATGTATAGTTTTCCTTATTTATTCATTCATATTTGTGCATGAATGCCTTCACTGGTTCCTATAGGCTGGTGGTATGGGGTCCTTGATGTTTAAAGTATTGTTTCCTCCATAGACCCATCAAGCCCTAGTGAGAGGGTGAGCTGCAGATCTGTGTAGGGGAATAGGATGGGTGGTTGTTAGCCTTCCCTCTGGGGCGTATCATCAGGTACCCCCACATAGGAGCCCCACAACACCTGAGTTAAGGAGGCTTTAACCCTTAAGGGTAGAGTACTTCAGTTCACTGCTGGGAACACCTACTTTGTCTTCTCCCACAAGAACCCCTTCCATGCCCTTGAGGATGTCAGTATTTTTACCTCAAAGCTTTCTTCCTCTCAGTCCCAACACCTTTTAAATTGCATTTGTATGTTTAATACTCCTTGTCTTTTTTTAAGTTATCTGACAAAACTCTCTAAGTAAATAAACCTTATGGAATAAATTAAAATTATAAATATGGTGAAATTTAAGTTCTCCTAAGTATTCAGTATAATACATAAACAGTTTTCAACTGAAAATCTTAAGTCTAAACCAATTACTCAGTTATATATAGTATTTGGAATTAAAAAAAACTCATGTTTCTCCCGGGCTAAATTCTCTTAAATGTTGAAAATACACAAAATACAAGGTATGCAAGTCTCCTTTGCATAAAAATCCAAATGGGTCATATTTGTTTAGTCATTGAAATATTGCTGTTTAATTCTAATTTTTTCTAGGTTTACCTTCCAAGGAAATCATTTATGTTCTCCTACCTCTGCTAGTTAAGATTAGGTAAGGACCAGAAATGTTGGCGACTCCGAGTGACTCCTTGTCAACACTACAAGACCTGCTTAGCTCTTCAAGGTCATGTTATCAGTGTTCTTTAAACATATTTATTTAGGGAGAGGAGGGTGTGGGATGGGACAGGGTCATCCAGGGCTCTCCTCTGCTCTTTGGACTACCTCCGCCTGGATTGTACTTTGCCTTTCTTCAGTTTTTAAGATTTGTGTATGCCTTTTCTTCCTAACTGTAATTGAGAAACTCAGTCTCCTCTTTATGTATTTTCGAATGCTTTGGACTATACAGCTCTCTTGGAGGGTATTCACAGGATATCCAACTGAGTTCTAGAGAGCTTTGATGACTGACTTTTTTTGTCACAATGTTCAAGGTCATACCACTGAGTTATTGACTGAGAGAGCAAGTGACCGCTGACCTCTAGAGGATGCTTGATGCCATAAGTGATCATTTTTCTGTGCTAATAACAGCACTCCCATTAGATTGTTGTAATGAATTTGGATTGGGATAATTCGTAAGTAAAGTGCATAGCCCAGTGCGTGGTACATAGTAAGGGCTCAGTAGCTATGATCTTTCATTATGGCTACATCTGATAAATAACTAGCCAAAAATATTCGTATTTAGATGAGAGAGAAACTTAAGCATGTATCTAGCTGATTGGTGATGGGCAACCCCCTGTCTTCCCTTTGTTTTGAGTGATATTTTACTAACCTAGTATTACAATATAAGTTAGCTTTAGAGCAGGGTTTCTCCACCTCTGCACACTGACATTTAGAATTCTTTGTTGTGGGGGACCCTCTAGGAGGTTTAATAGCATCCTTGATCCGTACATGAGCAGCAACCTCTCTGCCATTGTGACGACCATAAATGTCTGCAGGCTTCGGCACATGTATCCCGGAGAAGACAAAAATCACCCCTGGTGGGAACCACTGTTTGCATTTTTTTAAAAAATTATTTTTGTCTTTACTTCTCTGAACTCAGTTCCTATCTTTGGAGCTTTCTGTCTTTTGCCCTAACAGCAGCATAGATTATCACCTCCTTTTTCCTCCCAAGCTCAGGGTCTAACGATGAGAATGCAGTTGAGATTAAATTCAAAGTTTTATTGAAATTAATAATCACCCTATTAGGGGAGGGATGTTTCCCATAACCCATAAGATAACACTTCTTGTGAGCCTGCCTTTTCCTGGTTAAGAGAATTGCAGATGTATTCCATTGAGAAAAGTGGTATGTTCCCACAGTCCTGCACAACATTGTATTCTTCTAGTTAGTAGTTTCAAAGAGCTGTTTCTATTTGTGGTTACCACAAAAATAATGGCTTGCAGGTCATCTATTTATGATGAGGTTAATTCCTCTCCATTAAAGTATTACAGGCTTTTGATGAAAGCAAACCATTTACTAGTGGCTTTCTAGACAATAAATATTTTAACGTGAAGTATAAAATACCAAATGATTATGTGATAACCTCGTAGTGTTATTAGCTTTTTATATTCAGTAAATATTGAATATTGAGTGAATGGATGATTGAGCATAACATACCCTGAATTTTATCACATGGAAACTCTATATAATTTTCATACTACCAATATAGTTAATAGCTTTCCAAAAGAGAGAGCTGTTATAAAACCATTAAGTACCACTGTTAAAAGTTGGGATTTGGAGGAAAGAAAAAAATAATTTGATCGATCAAGCCATCGAAAAGTAATCCCAAGGAGAGACGCCTGGATGGCTCAGTCAGTTAAGTGGCCGACTCTTGGTTTCGGCTCAGATCGTGATCTCAGGATTGTGGGGTTGAGCCCCGTGCCCAGCTCTGCGCTCAGTGCAGAGTATGCTTCAGATTCTTTCTCACTCTCCCTCTGCCCCTCCCCACTCGTTCTCTCGCTCTCTCTCGCATGAATAACTACAATCTTAAAAACAATAATAATCCTAAGGAATATTTCTCTTGTTAGTGCATTTTAATACTAATTACATTGTTCATTTTGGACAAGAAGGCTACCAAGATGCTCCACTATGTTGTTATTCAGTAAATTGTTATATCGATAAAAATCAGAGGGTCTTTTTTTCCCTTTCTTTTTTTGTTTAAGATTTTATTTATTTATCTGACAGAGAGAAACACAGCTAGAGAGAGAACACAAGCAGAGGGAGTGAGAGAGGGAGAAGCAGGCTTCTTGCTAAGCAGAGAGCCTGCTGAACAGGGAGCCTGGTGTGGGGCTCAATCCCAGGATTCCAGGATCATGACCTGAGCCTAAGGCAGATGCTAAATGACTGAGCCATCCAGGCACCTCTGTTTTTCCTTTCTGTATAAGTCTGAAAAATGACTTGCAGAGAGGTAAAAACATAGTTAGACCATTGAATTTCCACAGTTCTTGTTCTCACATTTGTGGAAAAAAAAGAGTTAGCCTCTCTAAACATTCAGCCACTGTAACTGAACCAATCTATAACATTGCCCCCAGTTCCTTCTCAAGGAGAGCAAAGCATTTCTCAGTGCACATCAACCCTGCAGTGACACGCTACCACAAACACAACAGAAAACTGCTATATAGTAGAAAACTTTCCAAGTTCCAATGGAAAATAGATTTGTTTGATACAGAGCAATTCTAGCAAGTCAGTTAAGCATCTGCCTTCTTCTACTAGAAGTTGACTTCATCGCAGAAACTTCTTGAAATCTGTACCAAGAGATTAAAAACTGTACAGTAAAACCTTAGTAACTCAGAACAACTCATGGGAAAAGACTACTAAAATTCTAGTGATTTTTTTTTTTTTTGCTTCATTTCAGTTTTTAAGAACTCTTGCCCTTGGAAATTCACATATTGATTATAAGCCAATACGTTAGATAAAGACACACATAAAGCAACTTCTGATCCATAGCTAGGAACAGTGGTGTGCTGGCAAATGTTTGATATAAAGCTATCCAGAAAGAAAGAAAGGAAAAAGGAAAGCTACCTTCTGTTTGTCGCATTTGCCAGTTTCCATGGGAAAAATACGCCTTTCATGGCCAATGTCAAGCTACAGTGTAACTTCACTGAAATGGTTCTAAAAAAGACACGCGCATCAACACACCATTATTTAGTATTTCCATCATACAGGTACAACAGACATAAATCTCCTCACGAGTATAGATAGCAGTGAACTACAGTAAAAATAATCAGGAAATTATTAGTTTTCTGTACTTACTATCTTTGTTTTTAAGCATAATTTATTTCATTGTGAGTTGTGTAATTTAACTATTAGTAATAGCTATATTTGAGAACTTGCTCTCAAAATTCTTGAAATACTAACAATCATCAGGGTCAGACCTGAGATGACACTACTAGCACTTTTTTAATTTATATGTAAATTCTCTGAAAGGCTAATAGGTACTTGCAACATCTGTTTCCCAGGTATTTTCAAAGTAATTTCCTTGCGGGATTAGTGTATATTTATTCACTTATAGGTCTAGTGCCTAGAACAGAGGCTGGCATACACTAAGTTCTCAATAAATGTTGGGAACTTGGCTGATCTTAAAAATGTGAAACCAGGGGCACCTGGATGGCTCAGTCAGTTAAGCATCTGCATCCTGGAGTCCTGGGATCAGGGAGCATGCTTCTCCCTCTCCCTCTGCCTACTGCTCCTCCTGCTTGTGCTCTCTCTATCTCTGTCATATGAATAAATTTAAAAATCTTAAAAAAAAAAATGAAACAAGTCTGGCAAACCAAAGGGAAATTCAGTTAGCCCCTGTTGATATTATCTCTAATTAACTCTGAATGAAAAATCTATAGGGATGAATAGAAAATGTGTTAATTTGTATATAGATCCTAGGAGAATAAATGAGAGGCTCCTCTCTAGATAGTCTGCACTTTTCCTTCTTGCGATCATGCAAAGTCTAAGAGTTCCCTTTTCTCCAGCAGACCCTCCCAACTTCATCTTCCAGTGTAATTGTTTATAATTTCCTTCCTTAAGGCAGAATTATGTCCATGTTTTTTAAGAGAGTGAAGAAGAGAAAAGGTGAGAATGGCCTTTTCACTTCCACCACCTGCTTCATCTAGTTGGAATGGAAGGAAAGACATCATGACCTTCCCTATGCTCTTAACCCCATAGTACTCTGCCCTTTATTTCCATCAATATCACAAGTCCCTTCACTAAACCTGCCCTCTCAAAGGTCTCAAAGGATCTTCTTGCTCAATCCAGTGACCTCTTTCACCTTCCATCCCACCAAATTTCTTTCCAGTGTTTGACTTTAACGGACACCCATTCTTTCTTGAAAATTCCCCACTTTTAATCATTCATTCATTCAGTAAATGTTTATTGAGTTCTCAGACCAGGCATCAGGAAATCAGTCATGAATAAGTTGGATGAGATCTTTGTCTCTTAAACGTTCTATGTTAACTGAGAAAGGCAGCAGATAGATAAAGCAAATAAAGCAACAAATTAAGGAGAGTGGTATGTGTTTTGCCATAAGTGAAGGCTTCTCTAAAGAGGTGACCTTTGAGCCAAGACCTGAAAGACAAGGTAAAACCACTCTTTGATCTAAGTTATCGAGCATCCCAGGCAGAGAGAAGTGCAAAGGCCCTGAGGAGAAGTGAGGCATGTGTTGTTATGGAACAGAGAGGCCAGCATCACTGGAGAAGAAGGCCAGTGGTTGGGATGACAGCACATTAGGTCAGACAGGTGGGCAGGGTCAGGTTCATTGTTCTGCTCCTATAGTCCCGCTCTTCAGTCTCCTCCAAGAGAACCTACCTTCTACTGATTCATTCCCTTTGGTCAGCCCTTGATCCTTCTCTTTATACTCTCCCACCTTCAAGAACCTATTAGTTTCTCCATGAATTGGTTACTCCACAGGTAGAATTAATTTCTTCCCCTTTGATTCTTTTACAAAACTCTCTTGCCCCTTTTATACCCAGTCCCTATGTACTCCTCCATTTTTCTATCGGCAGAAGCTTCTTAGCTTAGGGAGCTTATTTTAATTATCTTTCGCCAGGAAGAAAAGGCTTTCTTATTGGTTTTGTTTGGGTTTTGGTTCTTTGACATATATGTACAACATAAATGGGTGTTTTTGTTTGTTTAATTGAATACATGAGTACATAGTTTTTCAAACATAGCTTTTAAAATTAAGTCCTTGGCTAAAAAAAGACACGAAGGTAATAGTATGGGATGTGTGAGAGCAAAAAGCCTGAATCTAGACTTCTGGAACAGAATCGCAGCACTGACTACTGTGACCTCACTCAACTTAATCTATCACACCTTGGTTTTCTCAATCTATAAAATAGGGAGAGTTGTATGTATCCCATAGGGTTATTTTTTAGGTTGAATGAATTAAGGCATGTGAATCACTAGAAAAGAGCAGTCAGAACTCCATAACTACTAGTTGTCCTTTATTGATGGATGGCCTGAAGAACTTTGTAGTGCATATTCGAGCTGATTTTCACTTAGGTGTCGAGCAATTCTTATTTGATTTTTAGCAAACTGTGGAATACCCCCAAAAGCTGTTTCATTACAAGTAGATTAATCATAGCCAAAAAAACCAAGGATTTGACTGAAAGAATGATTGCCTTACTTAATTGATTTGTGGCTAGAATTACTGTTGATGTCACCGAAGGGGAACAGAGAGCCCATATTTTTCCTTCTCGGGAGAGAGATTGTTAGTAAGGCTTCACTCCATGTACCACAAACGGTAGTATTCCTAAAGAGCAGGCCGGAGGGAACTGTGTGTCTGAGACATAGGGAGAATTGGGAAAGCAAGAACAGTCCTTCAGAGGTAAAGTGGAGGAGCTCTGACACATCCTTAAATTTTGGGACTTCTTTTTCAGCTGAGTGAGAAGTTGCTTTTGAGCCCTTACACATTCCAAAAACCCTCCCTACCCCAATATAACTAAAGACATTCACTGATTAGATCCAGTTGGAATATAAATCTGACAATATAACTAGCATGTGTTTGAGTTCTTTGCGTGCATTCAGGAATACCACAGTACCTTGAGGATTTAATCAATGTGTCCCATAAGCTACCAGGAGTACAGTAAATCAGTGACTCAGAAGGTAGTTATTATTATTTTTGGGGGTGCGTGTTTTAGTAGCCTCAATAGTCCAGTGAATCAACAACCACAGGAACCATGACTTCATATGACTGGTGGCCTGTGAAGTGAAGCCCTCTTTTGCTCTCTGCCCCATCTTTGTAAATTCTAGGGTGGAGGTGTAGGGAGCTGAGGTTGTCAATAGTGAGAAAACTCCTAGGATGCTTAAGTCCCTTGGGTGCCCTAAACTCTGATTTCCAAGAGAGCATAGCTAATGGCAGGAATCGTTAGCATGAGCTAAATGACACCCAGGAAGAGTATGACTCATCTTTCAGGGATGAAGCTTCATGACTCAGAAGAAGCAGGCAGTGAGCAGATATTTCGTGGTTAGTATTTGTTGCCTGTTAAAGATCTTTGCTGTTCACTAACTCAATCAGTATTTTGTTTGTTTCATTTGTAAATATATGTAACAATTTCTTTGTCCAATGTAAACATCATACATTTCTATAACTTTACAAAATGACCTTGGATCAGATGAGAAAAGCAGATTAGAAATAATGATTCAAGGGTTATGAAACATCTCCAACTACGTGATTTCATTTCTTCTAAAGAAAATGGAGTGGAGCGTCTGGGTGGCTCAGTAGGTTAAGCATCTGACTCTTGATTTTGGTTTAGGTCATGATCTCAGGGTCATGAGATTGAGCCCTGCTTCAGCTGTGCGCAGGGCATGGAGCCTGCTTAAAATCCTCTCTCTCCCAGTTTCCCTCCATCCCTTCCCCTCCCCATTTGTGCATATGAGTGCTTCCTTGCTCTCTTAGAAAAAGAAGAAAAAAGAAAAAAGAAAATGGAGTTGTATTTTATGTTGGTTATAATTTCTGATTTCAAAATGAATGAATGTGAAAGAAACAATAACTGTATTTGTGAGCCTAAAGCCCAAAGTAGATGACGTATTGTCAAAATGACATTAAAGGAATAAATTCTAAAATGTCTTCTTTTTGCATTAGAGATCAGAGCTTGCTAAGTCATATTGGATTAATAGACTTTTAATGTTTTTATATGCATAGCAGTCATAAAAGCATTAAATATAAAATTGTACTTTCTGCTCAACACTGTGAAATCCTAAAAATTTGTAGAAATCAAATACACATAAAAAATTGCAACCAAGGGGCACCTGGGTGGCTCAGTCATTAAGGATCTGCTTTGGGTCAAGTCATGATCCCAGAGTCCCAGGATAGAGCCCTGCATCAAGCTCTCTGCTCTGCTGGAAGCCTGCTTCTCCCTCTCTCACTCTAGCTGTGTTTCTCTCTTTTTAAAAATATTTTAAGAAAAAAATTGCAACCAAAACTGCCACCTTATCTATAAGCAAATGATAGCAAGCAAACTCCCATATAACCCCTCCAAAAACAAAACAAAACAAAAAACCCTACAAAATAGAACATTTCCCAACAGCTCCCAGAAACATCCCTCTGTCTTCTTATCCTTTCAACTCACCACCTCTGTCAAAAGGTAACCACTATCCTGCCTTCCTGACTTTTATGGTGATAAACTCCTTGGTTTTCTTTATCATTTTATCCTTTCTCACTCCTGTGCACCTCCACAAGCTTTTTGAGTTGTTTTGCCTAATTTTGCATTATGAAACGCTACTACTCTCTGTATATATGCTTTGATGTCTTGCTTTCCCCCCACACTCAGTGTTATTCTGTGATATTTGTTTGTAGATTGTTCTGTGATATTTGTTTGTAGAATCTATTAGAGACTGTATCATAATTTATGTGTCCACTCTACTGTTGATGAACATTTGGTCTGTTTCTAGTTTTTGAGGACTAATAGAATTATAGTGCAGTGATTGTGAACCTGATTCATCAAGAAAAGGTGTACTTGGATCCCATATATTTGATGAAAGAATTCATGGAATTAAAGATGATTTATATCAGAATGTACCTAAATATGTTACTTTTGCACACTTAAGAGAATGAGTTTTAATACCAGAAAACTCATGTACTGGTAATGTCCTAATAAAAAAATAGAATCACGGGGTGCCTGGGTGGCTCAGTTGGTTAGGCAACTGCCTTCAGCTCAGGTCATGATCCTGGAGTCCCGGGATCGAGCCCCACATCCGGCTCCCTGCTCCACAGGAGGCCTGCTCCTCCCTCCCTCACTCCCCCTGCTTGTGTTCCCTCTCTAGCTGTATTTCTCTCTGTCAGATAAATAAATAAAATCTTAAAAAAAAAAAAAGATAGAATCACATCCAGTAAGTACACTGAACTAAGAAGCAGAAAGCTAGGAAGCTACATGCTGCTAATAGATTTTCCTACCCTTTTATTTTCCTATGCAGAAAGAATAGTAGTGAGTTTCTTTCAGGCATGCTTTAAGTAGTTACAATATGAGTACAGGTCTTTGAACATGTCCAAAGGAAACAATATAAACCTAGTTATCTCAATCTTAAAGTCATTTGTAGCCATTAATAGCCTGGTTGCTATACAACAGATAGAACATTATGCACAATGGTACAGTGTAAGGAATATACAATGTCAAAAATAAAAAGATAGGGAGAAACTCTATTTTAAACATCTCACTGAGCATATGAGTGAAGGTAATGACGGGGGAGGCAAGTGAATCTTGGCTAATCCTCTAATTTATGGAGATTTAATAGGTCATTCATTTATTCATGCATCATATATTCACTGGGTACCATCTGTTGTTAGACCATGGTGATACTAAGTCAAGTGCACACAATTTTTGCTCAAGAGGTGCTACAGACTTAGGGCAAGAGAGAAATTAGGTCCTGATTTGCATATACAGAATGATTGATGGTGTGACAAAGGGGTATGCAATGAATGGACAATGAAGGGAGCCTCTCCCCCTGAGAAGATCAGAGAAGGCTTCCGAAAGGAAGAGAATTGGGTCTTAAAATGTGGGTGGAAATCAACCCAGGTAGTCTGAGGCAGGGGTGGGGGGCATCCCACAACAGAAATTTTGCTGTCATTGCCGTCACAGACAATGAATGGATGGTGGTGATACAGAAATATTCAAGGAGAAATAAATAAACCAATTGGGAAGTGAATAATATAGACTCATAGCGATGGAAATAATACTTCAAAAATAGTTTATGTTTATTGAAAACTTCTGTGTGCCAGACACTGGGCTTGGCGTTTTAAGAGTGTCGTCTCACGTGTTGCTCACATGAGCCCCATGGGAGATGTGCAGTCTTTCCAGGCATGATGACCTGTGACAGAGTCGCCGTGAGACAGTGGCCTGTGCTTAGAAAGGCCCTAACTTCAATACCAGTCCCACCTTGAAATTCTTAATAATTGTGGGCAAAGGGCACCACATTACCATCTGGCGGCGCACCTTACGGATTATGTGGGTAGTCTGGAGTGTCTGCACTGTTAGTTGCAAAAATTGGGGCTTATGGAGGAAAGTCACTTGCCTTAGATCATGCAGCCATTAAGCCCAAGTGTCAAGACAACTGTCAAGTTCTTTGGGATGCTGATTACTAACTCTTGTCCTAAATCCTGTGCTAGTCTCTTCTACCTTCTATTTTCAAAACAAATGACTAACAGAAGATAGGAGCAACTACAAGTAACCTAAGCTAGTATATTGAAATGAAAAGGAAAAGAAATTAGTAGGGGAAAAGAAAATGGATCGAATGGTTAGTTTCGGAAGGAATGAGAAACATGATCTTCTCATCATAGCCACCTTGAGTTAAATGTGGAAATCCAGAAAAAGTCATTTGTCATGTAAAGCCCTTCCCCAGAGGAAACAGAGCTTTGAATTCAAAATTATGTTCCAGGGTAACTGCTATGTCTTGGTTATCTGAAGTGCAATTTGATGTTGACCCAACTCTGCTCTTTCTTGGTAGTTTATGCAAGAAAAGCCAAGAGCAGAAGCTTTAGTCCAGGCACAAGGAGCAGATGGAGGAAGGCATGCCACGCCTCCTTCCTCAGACTCCATCAGTGCTGTTGCGCCCTCTGACTGCATTAGATGAAAAATTGAAAATAAACAAGATCCCATTTGATCTTAACAAGCACAGCTCACTTGGAGGAAGTTCTACTTTAAAATATCCTTATTTTTCTTTGGAATATGGCAACTTACGCCTCTAACCATGGGATAGGCTTCAGATTTTTATTAGTGGTCCACATTAATTCAGCGAGTAGAAAGTAATGATTTTTAAAAGCATTTCCTTGGAGAACCCTTCCTTGAAGACAAACACATCCAAATTCCGTGATACTAAAAAATGATATTCTCGAACATTTGTGATTTATTCGTTTTGTTTCGGATAAAGCCTTGAAGTATGTTCTTATGTTATTCCAAAGCACCTGTGGAGTTCAGGGTCCAAGACAAGTGACCACAAAAAACATGCTTATTATATGAAGAACATATTTTTTGTAAGTGTATTCATTACACGTTCATAATAAAAACAACATAATTCTCTTTTGATTCATTTCTTCAGCCTCCAAGAATATCAGATGTACTTAAATGCTGTCTTGTGGAAATATGCACATCTGGAAATACTAAATTGCACCAGCAGTGTTTTGAATGACCCCATTCATGCCTGCGCTCTGCTAAGGGCAGAAGTTTAAGACTGTATCTAACTCCCTCTCATGAATGGGCAGGGTTCAGCACGCTAGGGCTTCTGGAGCTGGGACTAAGCGGGGACTAACGGGCTGGTTTTATCAAGTACCAAATGCTGGAAGCAGATAGAAAGTTGGGACTGGAAACTTTAAAGGGTTGCCTGTGGAGTGATTAGACTCCGCAGCCAGTTCTCCGGAAGGATCCAAGACACCGGGAGACAGGGTGTATCATGGCAACATCAAGGGCTAGGTTTCAGAGTAGGAATTCGAGAGCTACAAGAATTCAAGCCTCAAAGACTGAACAGGGAACAATGAAGAAACCTGCAGAGAGAAAAGGAGAATTTACACGGCCCTAACACAATAGTTTTCTATCTTGGCTGCACATTAGAATCATCTGGGGAGCTTTTAAAACTTCGCATGCCCAGGCTGCATCCCAGAGCAATTAAATCAGAATCCCAGAATCTCAAGGGGGTAGGATTCAGGCATCAGTAGAACTTAAAGCTCCCCAGGGATTCCATTTTGCAGCAAGACTGAGAATCACTGGTTTCAAGGAAGTGGTGGTGTTTACCCGATTTAACCACTTATGTATCATATGCATCATAATACACAGATTAACCACATTATACTTAAGTATCTTTATACTTAAGATGCACTTATTGTAAGTTTTTTTAAATTTATTCATTTGAGAGAGAGAGAGAGAGAGAGAGAGAGAGAGAGAGAGAGCATGAGTGAGAACATGAGCAAGGCAAAGGGTAGAGGAAAAAGCAGGGAGCCTGATGCAGGGCTCAATCCCAGGAACCTGGGATCATGACCTGAGACAAAGTCAGATGCTTAACCGACTGAGCCACCCATAAGATGCACTTATGTAGTCCATCTACACATACACTTAAAGAATTCTGCTTATCAGATCATAATACCCATCATCAAAGATGGGCGTCTCGGAACAGTCAGCATACCATCATTGTGGAATGGGGAGACATTTATCCTAAAAAGACTACTTACCATTGACATATATTTTGGCTCAGTGAAATGAATCATTACTCACTATCAGAGCTGAAATGAGCTGCAGGGCTCACTTGAAGATGTGAAGTACATTATTTCATCAGATAGAGAATAAAAAGATAATTTTAAAACTTCACGTTTATTTTTGGGATACCTCCAGTTTTTCATGTGATAGAGAATCATTTTGACCTCAAAGATCTTCCGAAATGGTCTCTGGTCCTCAAACCACACTTTGCAAACGACCAACCTGAGGAATGTACTTGGTGAAAGTAGTTAGGATTGCAGACACACAGAGGTATTTCCCACTTTTCTTCTTCATGCTCTGTCCTTCACTTGTGAGAATTTTATTTTTATGCCTATTTCCCTTATCCTTTCTTCACTCAGCTGTGGTACATGATGAATTCAGATTGAAAGTGTGTGTTCTGGGCCAGGTAGGAATAAACACTATTGATGCACCATCATATGACAAAAAAGAATCATCAACGCTCAGGAAAAAGGTTTCCCCAAATAAAGTGCTGAGCAGTTGTTAATCTCAATTTAAAACATGAGTAAACGGGGCACCTGGGTGACTCAGTCATTAAGCGTCTGCCTTCAGCTCAGGTCATGATCCTGGGGTCCTGGGATCGAACCCCACATTGGGCTCTCTGCTCATCAGAGAGCCGGCTTCTCCCTCTCTCAGTCCCCCTGCTTGTGTTCCCTCTCTAGCTGTGTTTCTCTCTGTCAAATAAATAAATAAGATATTTAAAAAATAAAACATGAATAAGGGTCTCACTCATAGTATATTCCAAAGTTCCTCAAAAAAATTAGAGCGTCTCAAGTTTTTATTCTCATAAAAGCAAACGATAAAACCTGCTGCCGATGTTTTACAAATGAGGTTGGGAATATATTGTTTTCTTAGAGGTGGTACTCCTAAGTCATCCCATAATAAAAACAGTAGTGTGGGGGAGATATAAGCTTTAAAAACGGGTCCATGTTTGTAGTAAAAACGAGGGAGTAAACATTCACATTTTTGTGATTTACACTAAATTTACATCTAGAGAAATCGACTCATTTCACTACTTCATTTTAACCTAAATTAGTTGTGAATCTCTTCGAGATTGTAAGTGGAAGCTCTAACTAATTGAAACTACAGCATGAAGTCTCTTTCCTCCAGCTTGTTTAATGGAATAGCAATTTGAGAACTGGTAGTGGTAGGACTAGACTGCGTCATTAGCCTCTCGTTAGAGTGACCAGTTGAACAACCTCTGTTTACGTTGGAAGCTGCTGAGGCTTCAGGCATATCAAGTCACTTAACCAGTTAGTTAATGGCAGCAGAGGTGGAACTGACTCCGGTCTACTATCTCTGAGTCCAGTATCCATTCCACCTGACTGAACGTACTTCCAGGTTTTACTAGATTGTGGACAAGACTGTACTCTTCCAAGAACAATAAGAGAGCATGTTCACGGTGGTCACGTTAAGGCTGAAACTAGCATAGTGGACAAGCCAGATGTTCTATACCCATTCTAATGGAAGGGCAAATATGATCTAGAAATCAATACATTGGGTACCTTCAACTATTGCTAGAAGCTGTAGAGAAAATCAAATAGGGTCCTATGACAGAGAGTAGTATCGCCTTGGTCCTAGAGGTCAGGGCTTCTTTGAGGAGATCAACGTACCTAAATGATGTAAGAAGGAGGTAGTCATGTATGTGTCTATTCCATCCAGGGGAAAGCATTCCAACTGGATGGAAAAGCAAATGCAGATCTCTGGCACTGGAATGCATGTGGTGCAGTCTGGGGACATCAGGAAGGCCAGTGTAGCTTTTTCTGTGGCGCCGACGGGCAGAGTGAGGGGAGAAGAGGTCAGAAATGTGGCGAGGAGCCAGTTCTCACTAGCCCTGCACACTGTGCTCAGTTCAGCTGCACTGAGAAACTATCAGAAGATGTTAAGCAGCAGAGCAATCAAAATGAATTCATGCTTTAAAAAAGACAACTTGGGGGGCACCTGGGTGGCTCAGTTGGTTAAGTGTCCAACTCTTGATTTGGGCTCAGGTCCTGCTCTCAGGGTTGCGGGATCGAGCCCTGCCTCAGGCTCCATGCTCAGCATAGAGTCTGTTTGTCCCTCTCCCTCTACTCCTGAGCTCTTGCTTTCTCTCTCCCTCTCATATAAATAAATGAATACAATCTTTCAAAAGAAGAGACAACTTCGGCAATCTGGGGCGGTGGGACAGCAGCTGTGAAGTGAGTTAGGAGCTATTGCTACCAGGTCATAAAAGAGATGACAAAGGTCGGCTTGAGTGGACAGGACTTGGCAATGGGTTTTTGGTCTGGTCACAGGAGGACAGTGGGTGCCATTCACTATGGTGTGCAGGCCTCAGGTGCTAGGGAGAAGAATAAGTAATGCCTTCGGAGGCAAGTAGGTTTGAGAATTCTCTGGAAGTTTGTGGGGAGGGGTCTAGTTGGTACTACGTGCAGGTGCCTAGAACTCAAAGACCTTGGTATTTAGGACCACCTCGCAGAAACTGAGAGTAGAGGATCCAGGAGTAGGTAATAATTACTCCCTTAAAGCAGGTGAGAAGTGAACATTTCAGGAGGAAAACCCTTAAGATGACAGATCAGAGTAAGGCTGGGAGAAGAAAGATTAAGAAATGGGGTGTGTGTGTTGGGGGCAGGGGTATCTCAAAAACAGTGCAAACCCAACACTTGATGTAACCTTCTTTATGCCCCGCACATATCTCATATTGCACAATTCAGTGGCAGTTGTTTAAAGGGAAATATTAAAACATTAAATACAACACATTGAATTACATAGGTGTAGTCATTCAATTACTATAGAAATTAATCAGAAGTTTTTCTTATAGATCACTCCAGAAAGACATTTAATGATAAGGAAAGAGAGTTTTATTATGTTAAATGCAGGTTGCAAGTACCAAAAAATTATAAACTATGCTTTTTGGGGTCAAATTTACAGTAGAACAGATCCATGAGGGAATAAAAAGGCCAAAGGAGCCTCTGAGGCCCCCTCTGCCCTTTTTATTTTTCCGAGAATGGTCTGAAGTAGCAGTTTTGATGTAGATTAACTGTGGCTCTTTATTAATAACAGTATTCCAGAATATTTTTTTTAAAGATTTTATTTGTTTATTTGACAGAGAGAAACACAGCCGGAGAGGGAACACAAGCAGGGGGAGTGAGAGACGGAGAAGCAGGCTTCCCGCCGAGCAGGGAGCCCGATGTGGGACTCGATCCCAGGTCTCCGGGATCACGACCTGAGCTGAAGGCAGTCACTCAACCAACTGAGCCACCCAGGCGCCCCTCCAGGATATTTTTAAGTCTGTCTTAGCCAATAGTGAGGGAAAGGAAACAGTGAAGAGAGTTCCTTTCAGCTGTTGTAGTTGGTCAGTTGTGATGTGTTTGAAATTAGTACATTGTCTCAGAAAGGAAGTCGTTTGGGCCAATGTAAGTTCTTAACTAATGATAAAGTGCATGATATGCTTTTAAAGGGCGGAGAGCAGCTCTTACATCAAGGAGGAAAGGACAAGAACCTAGCTGAGTTCTGCCCGCTGCTAGATTTCTTATGAAATAAAAAAGGGGAGCTTTCTTGATTTGAGTGGCGCCAATTTAAATGAAGATTTTCCCTTCATCTGCCCCTAGATGAATTAGGGGCCAAGGTTGATAACAGACTATTTATGAGAATAGACCATGAGGAAAGAAATTGAACAGTAAAACCATTTGGATCAAAACATAGAGACGTGGGGGAAAATGGCTTTGTTCTTGCTCGTATTCTTCTGATCAATAACCAGTAGAAATTGTTGGAATTTGTTGTCACGTGAAATAAAAATAAATAAATAAATTTATCAGTGACAACAGTAAGTTAGGCAGAAAGAAAATTCAGCCATAAATTTGACTCTTCATTTCGGTTTTTTGTTTGTTTTTCCTGTGGCGTTTGGAATTGCTTCTTATTTTTATTTCTTGAGAAAAACAATGTGTTTGGCTGTTATTTACCAAAAACATATGTGAGATTTAGAGTGCACACACACGTTAGAGGTTTGTTTTGCTGTCATGATTCGCTGTCTGGCTAAAGCACGCCATAATTATCTATATTTATACACATATCATGGCCTTTTGTAATCAAAGACGACACTATTGATGGCACAAGCTCTAAACTGGGGTTTGATCAAGGGAGTTTTTTTCCCAATCCTTGCCGCTTAGATAAACAGTCTGGCTTTTGAAGTCTGGAGTGGCTGCTCAAAGTTCGTGATCTCCAAAATTTTGCTGGTTTTTTTTTTGTTTTTTTTTTTTGTTTTTTTTTTTTGGTCTCCTGGCAACGTAACATATTTATACTTTGGCCACCCGCCCTCCCGCCCCCCAAAAGGTTCTGCTGCTGTTTTAAAGTTTACAACAACAAATGGGACTGTTGTCTCAGATTGAGAATTCAGTACTATTGAAGCTATCCTCCCTGCCTTCTGTTTATGTAGACGAATAATAACAATTCTGAATACAAATAGAGCAATAAAGAGAACCCTTCTCTTGGCAGATTGGTGAGCATGCTTCTTTAGTTATAAAAATAGCACTCCGGGAGTTCTCTAGTTCTAATGTCAATTTCATGAAGACTTTTTTCACAGTTTAGCAAAGACAACTTGGGGGTGTGAGGGGTGTGGCAGAAGGGAACTGGAAACAAGCTAAAGCAAAAGATTAGCAGTGTGAATGCCAGTCCGGACTGCAGAAACCTCTGCTCCTTCTACCCGAAATCTGACATCAAGCTAGCCTGTGGTCTCTACAGGCTTCTCCCGGAGAAACTCATGCATAACCAGGCACTTGGCTGAGCTTCCAGGGGCTGCCTCTGAGACGTTCCCAATGCATAGCAGTCGGCTTCCCTTGTCCCTGCCCTTTGCCTCTCCAACCCCCTATCTCACACTGAAGCAACCTGGAGTAGATCGAGATATGGTCTGAATTTCACAGGTCGTCATCTTGGGTGATAATTTAAAGTGCTTCCTGTTGACAGCATTGATATGAAGGGCACCTTCAGATTTCTCAACGTCAGCACTATTGACATATTGAGCTGGAAAATTGTTTGTCATGGGAGACTCGCCCGTGCATTATAGGATGCTTAGCAGTGTCCTTGGCTTCTACTCACTAGAGGCCAGTAAACCACCCCCCCCATCCCAGTGTGGCAATCAGAAATGTCCCTCAACATTGCTAAATGTCCCCTAGGGGCAAAATCATTCCCAGCTGAGAACCACCCAGTTATAGCAAAGAAAACTAACATTTATTTGTCATCTCTGATGTGCCAGATGTGTTTTAGATGTTTCCTGTAATCCTGACAATTCACTTTTGAAGTCTTCTCCTCTTTTCATAGATTAGGAAACCTGAGGGATGGCAAGGATAAGTGTCGATATTTGTTTTCTTTTGTTCTGAGTTTTGTTTTCTGTTTTGTTTTGTTTTTCCGGTACTTAACAATGAAAATGCTTTATAAAACCAGGGACATTATTTTATACCTAAAAAAATAGAAAATATCATTTTTAATTTTTATTCTGTACTGCATGTATTTTAGACATTCTCTACATTACAAACACTTAGCTTGAAAATTTGCCAGACATATGAAAAACCAAAAAATCACTACTGGAAGGGCACCTGGGTGGCTCAGTCGGTTAAGCATCCCACTCTACATCCTATATAGGGCTCTATGCTCAGCAAAGAGTCTGCTTAAGGATTCTCTCCCTCTGTCTCTCCCCACCCATACTTACACTCTCTTTCTGTCAAATAAATAAATCTTAAAAGAAAAAATAATCACAGGGCATCTGGATGGGTCAGTCAGTTGAGCGACCAACTCTTGGTTTTGGCTTAGGTCATGATCTCAGCGTTGTGGAATCAAACCCTGCATCTGGGCTCCACACTCAGCTCAGAATCTGCTTGAGATTGTCTCCCTCTCCCTCTGCCCCTTCCCCTACCAAAGAAATAAATAAGATCTTTGAAAAAAAAAAATCAGTACTGGGTATTGACTTACCCACCTAAATTAAGGTCACCTACCTTCTTAACTGGAAAGTGACCAAAGTTTCTTGTACAAGTATTCATTGTCAGAAACACTGAAGGCTGATGGCTGAGCATAATTTTCCAAAATTTCAGGACAGTTATCACAAATAAATGGACGGTGAATATGTGTCAAATATTTTTTTCAAAAATTTTTTGAGGAAACAGGCAGGAATGTAAAACCAGTTTAAACGATTATGGGAGAGATCTAAGTATTCATAGTCATTGAAAGAAAGAAACAAGGCTAAGATCATTAAATTAGATACAGAACTGTTTACTCTTTTCCAGGCAATAAAACAGTCATGGCATGGGGAGGTTATCTTTTGTACAAGATGGAAATCATTAGCATTTTTACTGGATGAATTTGTTTCTACTGGTCAAATACATTGGCATTTCTATCAGGTTTCTACAAATTAGTATCAACCCTCACAAATATATAAATATCCTAACTAAAGTAAATAGAGAGTTAAACAAAGGTTTCTAACTTCCCTAGGAAATTGGATAATCCTTGGTTGCCAGTTAGACACTTAAAACTTTGGGGGGGGGTCAATAAAAATAATATAAAACCTACCATAGACAGTTTGAAAAATACTGATTTTTTATTATTTTATTTATTTATTTATTTATTTATTTATTTATTTATTTATTTATTTATTTATAGAAAGAGTGTGTGTGTGTGCGCGTGCACGATACAGGGGAGAGGCAGAGGGGGAGAGAGGGAATCTTAAGCAAACTCCCCACTGACAAAGCTGGATGCAGGGCTTGATCTCAGGATCCTAAGATCATCATTACAGCTGAAATCAAGATGTGGATACTTACCAACAGAACCACCTAGGTACCCCAAAATACTAAATTTTTTAAAAGGAGAGAAAAGAAAAAAAACCTACCCTCAACTCACTACCCAGACGCAACCACTATAAGTAGAATTCATGTTGCCTTACAAGTTTTTCTCTAAATAATTTTTAACAGTGGAGTCATTATTATGAAAAAAAATGGTAAGCTACTCTTTTTCTTTTACTTACTCTCATATATCGTATGTATTTTGTTATGTATGAAGGTGTCCTATAAACATTTTAATGTCTATATAATGATTTGGCATTTTTGTCTCATTCTTTCTACTATTTTTTCTAATACTAAAATTATTTCTCTATTATGAATAAATAATGCATTTATTATGAAGTTTTCAGAGTTACAAAGAATATATAGAAAATAATACAGTGGCCAATGATGGAGGAAAACCTAGTATAAGAAATAAAATATCACTAGTAAAGTGGCCCCACCCTCCAGTAACTTTTCCAGATGGACTCCTTTCCAGATGTAATCACTCTCCTGCATTTAATACTTTTACGTATTTATTTCTATACTTTCACTGCCTACAGAAAGTGTATAGTATTTTTGCATATTTTCAAACTTTCTACAAATCATCTCATAGGTTCTTAAGGTATAAAGATCCGACAACTTGCTTTTCTCTACTGACATGTTTGCAGGGATTTAATCCATGTAGTTACTTACAAACCATTTATTCTTCTTGCTATAGGGTCTCAGACCATGTTTATCCACTTTCCTGTTGCGACACACTGAATTTGTTAGCAGGTTTTTGCTAACATCCCCAGTGTTGCTAGGCCCGTTCTATGCCCAGGCCTCCCCCCGTGTGGCTCTGTGAGGGACAGGAGGGCCAGCAGGGGGCGTGGTCACTGACATGCCTGGGGCACTTCACTGCCTTTGCCTTTTGCAAAATCCCGAAGGAGAGGGTACCGATTTATTGTCCCCCCAACAACATCTGAGAGTCTGGTTACTCTGCATCTGGAGTTGGCAAACCTTTTCGGTGAAATATTTAAGCCTTGGTAAGGTACATGGTCTCCCTCATAATCTCTCAACTCCTGTCCTGTTATGGGAAAACAGCCATCAATCATACCCAAATGAAGGAGCATGATTGGGATCTCAGCAGCGTTTGTCTGGGGATGTTGACATTTGGATTTCATCTGCTTTTCATGTGTCACAAAATACAGTCTTATTTTGATTTTTTTTTCCAGCCATTTAAAAACGTAAAACACATTCTTAGCTTGCAGGTTGCGGGTAATGGGTAGCTGGTTAGATATGGTCTTCAGGCTAGAGTGTGCCAACCCTTGCTTGATGTCCTCACCAAGATCCGGTATTTCAAGTACCTTAAATGTTTCTACACAAATGGCTATGAAATGGTAAATTGTGACTTTCATTTTGAAGTCAAGCATTTTTCATGTTTCTTGGCTGCCTAGGTTTTTCTCTTCTGTGATTTATTTATTCATTTTTATTTCCCTTATTCTCTTATGTTGTAGGTCTTTTATTTAATTGGCTTTTAGAAGCTCCTTCTCTCTTCTGGATAGTAATCCTTTGTTACATGCTTTGCAAACGTGTTCTTAGAGTAATAGTGGCTATTGCTCCATTTTTTAAAAAGTCGTCTTTGAATGAAAATACGTTTTCACTTAAAATTAAATTTATCCAAGTGGTATTAATTTGGCTCTGTGAAAAAAAAATCATATTTTTCATGCACGTAGAGAATGTGAAAGGTGACCACAAAAGAAAGATATCACTTTCTCGTGTGCGAAGGGGGAAATACTTTTGTCATCGGATGTGAGCACAGGAATGTTCCTACTTGTGTTCCAGACTTTTTTTCACAGTCTAGTAGTTTTCTTGAACACTGACAGCGCGTCCCGTTGTGCATTCTGTTGTTGTATGGTAAAGAATATCCTGACGCACCGCTGTAAACAGGGTTGCCGGAAGGCAGGCATCTGACATTGATGAAACGTTAGTTGCTTTCACAAGTTTGCAGGCTTTGCTCTTGCAGCCAGCTGACGTAACTGGAAGGAGAAAAAGACCCTCCCACTTGCGTTTGTTAATTGACTTTGATGAGCTTGTCTGCAATGCCTAAATGGTTCCAGAACAGAGAGAACTGTTGTAATCTGAAGAACTTTAGAAAGTCACCCTGGCTGGCTCAGACCGCGCACACCTTCGGCCAGCAAGGAAAAGGGAAAAAGCCACCGTTGGTTGCCTTGAGCTTTTTTACTGAGTTCTTGCCCCTGTGAAGCACATTCTTGCTCTCTGGAGAGCTGGGTCCGCTTGGAACAGGCCTGGCATGCGTGACAGACGCTTCATGTCTCCTCAGACTAAGTACATCATTCCTGGGGTAAGCAGGTGGGCAGGGAGGCAGGCCAGATGCACGGTGTGTTTTCAAGAAAACAGGAATGTCCTTTATTGTTAGTGAGCTCAAGCTCCATCACGTTCGTTGCTTCACTTTTTAAAAGTTTTGCTTATCTTGCCAGAAATGTCATTTGCAGTGTGATTATGTAAATGTTCTGGGTGGTTGAAGCAAGGAGTGCTGTAACTCTGGTGTTAAACTGTATGTCATTGAGATCAGTTCAGGAGCTTGTGGCCGGGGGAGAGAGAGAGACTGGGAGACACTGGAAAATGGAAATGCTTTCTCCAGCTGGGGACAGTTGGTCCCTGGCTTCGTGGCGCACCCACTGACAGCCGGCACTGGGCTGCCTTTTTTTTTTTTTTCAGAAGCCTTTCTATGTAAATCAAGATGATTTGACTTCCGGGCACGACTGCAAATTCAGATTTCATTGCTCGTCTGTTACTTGAGAAATTTGTGAATTTAATGAAATACAGAAATGGGAGTCTAATGTTTAAAAAAAACCTAAGCGCAGAACTTTACTATGCAAAGATGGGTTGTTTGGGTCTTTTGATTTGGAATGGATCTTTGAAAGTAAAGATCGCATCATTATGGGGGCCCTTCTAGGGAAGGCTTATGATTATTGAAAAAATAATCATTGCCATAGAACCAGATGTAAACCAGAGCTTGTAAAAAGAAAAATCCTGAGGTTACAAAGATCTGTGCTAGTAGGACACGAAAATACCTTTTTAAAACCAATAAAATACAGCTTGCCTAGCTCTTTTCCTAGCTCTTCTGTTTCCAGCACCAATACACACTAAGTTCATCTAACAAAAGAAAATAAAAGAAAAATAGTTGCTGAGAAAATCACTTATTGCATGTTATAGGTAGTAGCACAATCAGGAAACTGTGAGATGAGTTGCTTCATCTGGGTGCTTTTAATGATCTTTTTATATATTTCATCTAAGATTTTCTAAGCACACCCTTTTCCTTGCTTGCCCCCGTTAAATTTTATATGCCACAGTTGTATTTCTTAATATGGTGGGCAAAGTGCACACTAAGTCTAAAGCCACTGCTCCCATTTAATTTAGAAATGATTCAGTACCTGTTTATTCTCAGGGGCCTCTAGAATCGTCCCTTCCCATAAACTTGCCTGCTTTCTAAGAATGTAATCTACACACAATAGCTGTTATGGTTGTTTCTGCAGAGGAATGCTCTTGTGAATTAGGAAAATGTATAATCTCAACCCCCAATCGCTAAGTATCCCAAATTGCCCGACACATTTCAGTGGGCATTTTGAATATTTTCAGCAGTGAAATAGGGCACAAAAATGTCATAGTTATTTAATGGGAATGTCAATCTAGAGGACTTCAAAATAGTTGAGTGGCTTACCGTACAGTTAATTTCAGTTCTGTGAAGGATGATGGGGAATCCACACAGGGACATTTTATCCTTTTCAACTACTTTCTCTCCCCCAATCCTAGATCTTTGTTTTCTGTGACCCGATCACTGCTCATTTTAACTAATACCAGTGTTTGAATAGGCCACTAAATACTTGGATTTTTGCCTTAATGTTTAAAGTTTAAAAGACGTCCTTATAAAGACAATTTTCTTTCCATTTTACACTTCCATCCAGTCGTTCTCAAAAATGACAAGCTATTCTTCCAATTTGAACCATAAGTTAAAGGAAGATAATGTTAAAATCCCTATATATCTATGTATACATTTATATGTGTGTGTATATATATATTGTGCAATAACTTTTTAGGAGGCCGACTAAGCTACATGGCCCTTATTTTCATTCTAATCAAGTATGATTTCAGCTTTTATATGAATTGTACTTCTTAAAATCACTGCAAATCCCAAATGCACAAAAACACATCTAGAAACCATACATTCATTCTTATTTTAGATTAAGGTGAAATTAGTAAATTTGGTATTAATAATCACTTTTTCACTGTCAAGGGCAAAACAAAAAAAAGCAAAAAAAAAAGTCTGTTTAATATTAAGTGCATTTGTTATCTTTTTATGAATTCTGGTGTTGTTGCATTGTTAAGTTTCTTGAACTCGAATATTCTTTATGACCGAAATCATATGCCGTAATTCTTAGACCAAAGTGGGCACTCCCTCTGAGTCCTTGCCTCCCTTCCTTCCAACAAAAATGACCTGTCAGACTTGTGCAGGCTTTTTTGTTTATTTAGCACATTACCCACAATTGCATTTTTTTTCTGACGATGGTTAATAGCAAGTGTTTGAATCTGGTCAGACTTGACTTTGACTATTAGGCCATTCCCTTAATAATAACTGTGCGATCGGCAAAGTTTGATCCTCTCTGAATTGTTAATTAAGAATACTAATATCTTCATTTCCAGTATTTGTGACAACTTTTCTTAAAAAATCACAATGCATATAGACTGCTTAACATAGTACCTAAGTTAATTAAGAAAATGCACTGGCCTATGTACATTTTCTACCATGGCTAATAATGAAAGAACTTAGCTTGGAGATCCTAAACCATGATCTCTAGAGGAGGCAGCAAGGGAAATTTGTGAGCTGTTTTTGATTTGCATATTGGAAGAAAAGAGAGAGTAAAATAAATAACGGTCTTGCTAAGTGGGCCTTCTAAGTGGTTATCTATGGACCTGGGATCCAAGGACTTGGAGAAGTCCTCTAGAAACGATATACAAATATTTGAGTCTATGCATACATTCTCATTTTCTAGCTTCCGTAGATTCTCACTGTGGCTCTCAGCTCCCAAAGGGGAAAGCACCAGAGCTCCTGATTGATGACCAGCCCAAAAGAACAACTACCAAAAAAAAAAGGTTAAATATGCTAAAAGCCTAGTAATTTTTGAATTATTATTCTTCCTTTCTGTTTACCTTTCTATTGCTAAAGCAGCTGGGAAGGGGAAAAACAAGAGGACGTTGACAGGAGACTGTGTATTCTGTAGGGGAGGAGAACTTTCCCTTTCTTCCCTTCTGGGTTCTTTGGCTGGTCTCATAATTAAATTGACATGAAACAGATGAACAGGAAAAAAACAAATCTAATTGTGTACATACGGGAACCCATAAAAATATGAGACTCAAAGAAATGACCAAAGCAGGCAGCTTTTACAGAAAAAAAATACAATACATTTCTGAAGAATTGACAAAACGGGTTTGGGCTTGAAGTAGCAAATTAGTGAAGACGTAACAAAGTTTGTTCATACAGCATCTTGGGGATTTATTTTCTGCTCTCAGGGGGACAAAGGAGGTTCAGAGTGTCCTTCTTGCACCAGCTGTTTCTTGAGCAACTTTAATTCAAAATAATGAATATACCAAAGTGGCATATTTTGGGGTGGCCTTTCCTGCTCTCCAGGCCTGCCTTTGAAATCCACAAGGAATTTCACAATTCAGAAGTTGAGTTGGTAGAATGCTCCAGTATTTTACTGAATTGGTCTTCTTAGTCTTGAAAATAAATCAGTTAAAAAATTTTTTTTAATTTTTAATTGAGATATAGATGACATACAATATTACGTTAGTTTTAGATATTCAGCGTAGTGGTTTGATATTTAAATACACTGTGAAATGCTTGCCGTAATAAGTCTAGTTACCATCTGTCACCATGCAAAGTTGTGACGGTATTATTGACTGGATTCCCTGCACTATGCTTCACATCTTCATGGCTTGTTTATTTAAGTTTGTACCTCTTAATCCCCTTCATCTGTTTTGACCATGACCCTACCCTTCTCTCTTCTGGCAGCCACCGGTTTGCTGTCTATATCCGTGAGTCTCTCTCTGGTTTTGTTTGTTTATTTGTTTTGTTTTTTAGAATCCACATATAAGTGAAATCATACCATATTTGTCTTTCTCCCTCTGAGTTATTTCCCTTAGCATAAATACTCTGTAGGTCCATCCATGTCGTTGCAAATGGCAAGTTTTCATTTTTATGGCTTTTTCCGAGCAAGCACTTATGCACACCTGCGTGCACACTCACCGTACCTTTATCCATTCCTTTATTGATGGACACTTAGGTTACTTCCACATCTTGGCTATTGTAAATAAAACTACCATGAACATAGGGGTGGATATATCTTTTTTAATTAGTGTTTTCATTTTGGGGGAGTAAATGCTATAAAAGTAGAATCACTGGATTATATGGTATTTCTATTTTGAATTTTTTGAAGACCTTTCTCTTCTTTTCCATAGTGGATGTACCAATTTAAATTCCCACCAACAATGCACGAGGGTCCTCTTTTCCCGACATCTTTGCCAACACTTATTGTTTCTTATCTTTTTACTACTAACCGTATTAACAGGTGTGAGATGATATCTCATTGTGGTTTTAATTTGCACTTCCCTGATGATTAGTGATGTTGAACATCTTCCATGTGTCTGTTGTCTGTCTGTATGTCCACTTTGGAAAAACGTCTATTCAGGTCCTCTGCCCATTTTTAAGTCAGATTGTTTTATGATATTGAGTTGTATGATTTTTCAAAAGATATTGGTTATTAATACCTTATCAGATATATCATTTGCAAATATCTTTCCTTTTCAGTTGGCTGCCCTTTCATTTTGTTGATGATTTCACAATTACGTATTTAGAAAGAGGCATTTCTATGGAAACAAAATAAAAATAAGTGTTAATGATTAGAGCAAATTATCAACCCAGTCTGAGTTCTTCAGGTCATCAGTTAAGATTTCTAGATTGAACTCAAAGCATTTTCAGATAAAATGAGGACAGGCAATAGCAGTGTGACAGATTTTCTAGTTGGCAGTTAGGATGTCTATGGTGATCTTCATGAGTGGCCACACAACAATAGGCATGTAGATAATCAAACATGAGCTGCTGTGGTGATTTCCCTGAAGTTCATATCAAGTTGTCTAACTTTAGTTTGCATGACTGTAGAAAAAGAGCAGTTTTAGTTCTCAGTGATTCCAAGTCAGAGGGTGGGAGAAAATTGGAAATTTTAGAAAATTGGAAGTGGGTTATTTGGAACATTATAGCCAGATATTGGAGAAACCTAGAAGAATTCAGATCCAGTTAGTTTATAATAGAAAACAGAACTCAGGGTGCCTAGGTGGCTCAGTGGGTTAAAGCCTCTGCCTTCTGCTCAGGTCATGATCCCAGGGAGCCTGCTCCCTCCTCTCTCTCTGCCTGCCTCTCTGCCTATTTGTGATCTCTCTCTCTGTGTCAAGTAAATAAATAAAATCTTAAAAAAAAAAAGAAAAGAAAACATAACTCAAAAACAATTAACAGGACTGGAATCTGATATCCAAAAGGATTATTTATAGTTTTCCATTGAAACATTTTTTTGCGTTACAGTTACCCCTATTTCTATCAAAGGTAATCAAAGTAAGACTAATGTTTTTGCAAAACAAGTCTAGTCCCATTAAACTTGGCCTGATTATTTACATTAAGTACAATAACAATAGCAGTTGACCATATGGACTTTTCAAAGTTTGCTTTGCTGAAACATTTTTTTAAAAGATTTATTTATTTGAGAGGGAGGGAGAGAGAGAGAACATGAGCAGAGGGAGGGGCAGCGGGGTAGGGAGAGAGAATCTACGGGGATGTCAGGTAAGGTGAAAGAGTAATTGTTTCATTCTTGTTCATGGGTAGAATTTCCCAAATTGCTAAATGTTATAGGTAGCCGAAGAGGGATATGGGAAGAAAGGAGGGGGAGGAAAAAGTTTTTCTTAAATCTCAAGAAAGAAAACTTCAAAGAACCAGCAGTATTTCAAACAAAAAGTCATGAAAATTATAATCATCCTCATCTGTTCATTTAGGCCCATATAATTCTTGTTCTCTTTGAACTCAGTTTTTCCATTAGTTCTGGAAATTCTTACCCAGTTTAGTGATATGATCTTAAAACTATCAGAAATCTCTATTCTGGAGTACTTGTCAAAGTCCTTTGCACGAACCTCTGTGGAGATAAAACATATTTGTTGAAGCATCAGAGTAAAGCAATAACTTTTGTAAATGACAAAAGACTTAAAAATGACCATGGTTAAAGATCTGATGAGAGGGGAACTCAGAGGATTAAGCCTCTGCCTTCCGTTCAGGTCATGATCTCAGGGTCTTGGGACCAAGGCCCACATCGGGCTCTGCTAAGCGGGGAGCCAGTTTTCCCCTCTTTCTCTGCCGGCCTCTCTGCCTATTTGTGGTCTCTCTCTCTGTCAAATAAATAAATAAAATCTTAAAAAAAAAAAAAAAAAGAACTGATGAGAGTTCATTATAATGTAATTGACAAGGGAATTTAGTTGTCTCTGTAACATACGTTTTAAAATAATAACTAAATTCTGACCAATAGCATTATACCAGGGCACATCAGAGTTTTAGGAATTTCATACAATCACTAGAATACTTAAATTAATAATGTCTATATATAGAATGTTGAGCATCACTTCTTATTTGTTAGTGCTTCCCATCACTTCTTATTTGACAATTTAACATATGAAATAAGCTTAATTAGTGTGATATCTTTTTTTATTTGAGATATTCTAGGGATCCTCTAGAAAATCCCAAACTTATTTTAAAGTCAAAAAGACTTCATTTAGAATTAGATTTGGGGAAGCTTCTTCAAAAATACAGAAAGGTTTTGGACACTTAACCAAATAGGATTATGGAACATTACAAAACTTAAGACTTAATTAGCTATTTAACCAAAGTGACAATAAAAGATTATAAAAAATACAGAAGGTTACACAGTTGTGAGCAAAACTTAGCTCATTTATTGAGAAGATTCAGTTTTCTTAATTAAAAACCTGATTAAAACAAAATGGAGATCAAGAAATTATTTTTGTAAGGCACAAAATCTTTGCTTTCTAGGCAGATTTACTAAAAGGTAAGGAAAAAAAAATCTCTCACACTTTTTTTTTAAGTTTTTATTTATTTATTTGACAGAGAGAAACACAGCCAGAGAGGGAACACAAGCAGAGGGACTGAAAGAGGGAGAAGCAGGCTTCCCGCCGAGCAGGGAGCCCGATGTGGGGCTCGATCCTTGGTCTCCAGGATCATGACCTGAGCTGAAAGCAGTGGCTTAACCAACTGAGCCACCCAGGCACCCCTCACACTTTCTTATAATCAGCAGCAGACCAAGAGTCCAAAAAAACTTTGTCCCTTTTGCAGATGAAAGAAAATTAAGATTTATTTTTACATATGCATCCTATTAAAGCTGAGTTTTAAAACCTTTGTTACTAACTCAACTTTAGCCAACTTGGTTACACAAGATAAAACTCTCTTCTTCTATCTCTCTTCCCAACCGCCTAGTTCCATTTAGTTTGTCCTTTGTTTCCCTTTTTCTCATTCTGAAATAACCAGTTATATATTAGGACAAGAGTACTGTCTTTTCTTTTAACAAAAATACATGTCCATATCTGATGCTCTTTCTTGCCCCAAAACATTTTTCACTTTCCTTGCATATTTGTTTCCTTTATTACTTACACTTTATTTATTATATTTCTATTTTTTAATTTTTAAAAGATTTGATTTATTTATGTAAGAACAAGAGAGAGACCAAAATAGCAAAGGAGACCATGAATGGGGAGGAGAGGGAGAAGCAGATACCTGGCTGAGCAGGAAGCCCAAGCTGGGGTTCGATCCCAGGACCCCAGAATCATGACCTGAGCTGAAGGCAGACACCTAACTAACTGAGCCACCCAGGCGCCCCTGTATTTCTATATTAATTACATTTATTAATTAGAATTCATTCTTAACTCTTGGAAACTGTAATTTCTAATAAGAACTAAGAAGTAAGCAATTGTGGACTTGATATCAGCATACTTCAGATTGGCAAACTTGTGAATGCTTTTTATAATTCATAGAAACATAGACTTTCTCATAGTTTAATTTTTAAGTGTGGTACACATTTACTAATAGACTCAAATATCTTTAGTTCCTCTGTAATAGCCAAAATTAGGTAAGACTTATGTTTGGTAATTAATGTTTCAGTATTCTGTCTTGAAATAATCTAGGTAATACAGTAAGACAATTATTTTGGATGCGAGCACTCTTAAAACAATTCTTTACTTCAAATATAGACATTTTTCCAATTCAAAGATCCTTCATGTGTCAGTACGATCAGTATTAATCTCAGTAGCAACTCAAACCAGTAAGCCTTTTTCATGGCTTCACCATGGATACAAGAGGTGTCCCAGAAGAGAGTACAAAAGGGAAAGCCCTTGCAAGACCCAGAAAATTCACTCCCAGAGTTAGCTGAAGAAAGCAAAGAGCTTCATTATCACAGGCACTAACACTGGCGTAGTGAAAACAATGTCTCTGCTTTTCCCTGCCTCCAATCAGAGGCGTGCTAATAATCTGTGATACCAGACGGGTGCTCCAGGAATGGGACTTTTCCAGCACTGACAAGACCGTGAAGGAGGAGACGACAAAGGCCCTTTAAGGACTGGGTTCCCTTCTGGCAAATGCCCCCAAGAGCTTGCATGGAAGACAGTGAATGGTGCTCATGACTTCAGGTCTCAGAATCCTTTTCTATTTGCCCCCCAAGATGCACGTTGGTACCTATACCTTCTGGCTGATGGGCACCAGAGAGAATATTCTCCCTGGTCAAAACCGAAGCTCTCAGGACACAGAATAAGACGAAAGGAGAACCTTGTCTCATTTTTACCTAGGGAACCCACAGCAAAGTTCATCTAAACAGACGCTGGTCTGGTGAAAATCATGAGCATATCGGTTGGTGAGGCCAGCTCAAACAGCAAGCTTAGAAGACCCAGGCCTGCATTCTCTCCTCTGGTTTTCCTCCTTATTCCAGATGCCACAAAAGACAACGACAAAAGAAAATAATGCCCATTTCTAAAGGATCCTTAGAAAAAAAGGGTACTCATAATAGACCTTTCCAGAGAGGAACTAGGAACCTTTCATTTTCTCCTCCTAATCTAAATTTAGAAAAAGAAAAGGACTCTCACTAGTCTTGCTCCCAATAGAGCCTGCAGGCAGCGATCTGGGAGACTGACATGGTAGGAGTTCTTACCTTCTGCTGGCTCTTGTCAGGGGTCCAGAATCATGCAGCTGCAGGGACCCTGGAATGAGCAATGTCCAGCCTGAGGAGAACCCCACTTTGGGTGCCAAACCTGTGTTGGAGGAAAATTTCCCTTTCTCCTTTCTGGGTTCTTTGGCTGGTCTAATAATTCAATGGAAATAGGACAGATTAACAAGACAAAAGCAAATTCAATTTCGTGCATATGGGAGACCATAAAAATATGAGACTGAAAGTGACCAAAGCAGACGGGTATTAATGCCTTTTAGGCCAAGAAACAATAAATTTGTGAGGAATTGGTGAAGCAAAGAAGTTTGGGCAAATCAGTGAAGAAATGACAAGGCCTCAAATTCCCTATCTTCAGCTATAAGGCTGCCTTCTCCCCTCCTGGTAAACTTGAGAGTGTCTTCAGGTGGGGGATTTATTACCTGCTTTCTGGGGGGACAAAAAGTGTCAGAGCATTGGTCCTACACCAGCTGTTTCTTGCATAACTTCAACTCAAAATAATTATTATTCCACTTTGGAATTTGGGGGAGTGGAATATCCTGCTCTCCTTCAACTCCTGTATGTCATAAAGCAAATAAATGGTCTAAGTCTACAGGTCTCAGGGATAACTTGCATTTAAATGAAGACAATGTTAAAGCTCTGGTGGCTAATATACGTAGCGGGGGCTGCTTTGAAGGATGATCACAGGGACGTTGGCTTACTACCCAGAGATGTCAGAATGTCTGATTTCACTTTGTCCCACAGAGTAATTGGTTTGCAGAAAAAGGTAATTTTGCACGATCCCGACAGAGAATTGCCAATGTATTTTTGTTAAAATTGAAAAAAATAGGGGCACCTGGGTGGCTCAGTTGGTTAAGCGACTGCCTTCGGCTCAGGTCATGATCCCGGAGACCCAGGATCGAGTCCCACATGGGCCTTCCTGCACGGCAGGAAGCCTGCTTCTCCCTCTCTCACTCCCCCTGCTTGTGTTCCCTCTCTAGCTGTGTTTCTCTCTGTCAAATAAATAAATAAAATCTTTTAAATTTTTTTTTGAAAAAAATAAACTTGAAAGAGAGCTTTACACGTCAAAATAATTAATTAAAAATGATTAGTATTGGGGTGCCTGGGTAGCTCAATCGTTAAGCGTCTGCCTTCGGCTCAGGTCAGGATCCTGGGTCCTGGGATCAATCCCTTTGTTGGGCTCCCTGCTCAGTGGGAGGCCTACTTCTTCTCCCACTCCCCCAGCTTGTGCTCTCTCTCTCTCTGTCAAATAAATAAATAAATCTTTTTTTTAAAAAAGCGATTAGTATTCAAAATATAACATATTATGGAGCTCCTGAGTGCTCAGTTGGTTGGGCATCTGACTCTTGATTTTGGCTCAGGTCATGATCTTTGGGTCCTGAGATCCAGCCCTGAGTCTGCCTCCGAGCTCAGTGGCGAGTCTGCTTAAGAATCTCTTTCTCCCTCTGCTTCTGCCCCTCCACCCTCCCTCCGCACTCATGCGCATGTGCACTCTCTCTCTCTAAAATAAACAAAAATATAAGAAATATTAAAGGAAATGCGTGTATAGGAATACCACTATTTCATCTCTTTGGGTCAAATAGTTTTGTTCCGGCAAATTATATCCCATTCATTTTCCAGGAGCTTACATATTCTTATGGTTATAACTATAGTATGCAAACTATTCTGCATTCTGCCTTTTTCCTTCAACTGTAGTTTAGAATCACTTTAAATCATAGCATGATATAGTATTGTGTGGATTTACTGTAGTTTGTCTAAATAAGATGGTTGTTTATTTGTTGGAATTTTCGTGCATTTTTTTATTTTATAAAAATTTTGTTTTTATAGATAAATCGATCTGTAATAACAATTTTGAGCATATAGTTTTCGGCTCTGTTAAATAACTTCCTTGAGATAAAGTCTCAGATGTGGAATCATTTGCACAGTGAGTGGGTTTGGATGTTCTTAAGTCTCTCACTTTGCTTTCCATATCTCTTTTTGAAATGATTATACCAGTTGCCCATGCTAACATAATATGAATACTGTACTAATTTCATAACAATATACCCCACGTTAGGTATTAATAATTACTTTAAAACATAAAAAATTATACAATGCTTTAATTTCTATTCAGTAGTCTACTAGCAAAGGTGAGTATTTCACTAGATATTTGTATATACTTTGTGTCTCTGTGTAAGTATTTTATTAGGCTTCTTGGGGTTTATATTCTAATGTTATTTTTATTTGTTATATATTAACAAAATTGCAGAATAAACCATTTGACAGTGTTTTCTCCTGTCCAGTCGCAGCCATCAAAATATTTCCTTTTGTAAAAACTGATCCTACATTTAGATCGCAGTACCCCGCCCATATCACCAAAGGGTGCACTAGTGTAAGACAACAGCATATTGGGTTTAATGAAAATCAACACTATACGAGTCAAAAGATCAAGCCTTAATTTTGGAAAGTGAAATGAAAAGCTTCGACTTGTTTAGATATCTAACTTAACTTTGTGCAGAGAGAGAATGACTATCCATAAAATAACACAAAGACCACATCTGACTCAAGCTGTAGTTATATGAGAAGTATGTTTTGTCTCAGTTGTTTAGGTTCCTAGATTTTGCACTGTCACTGATGAGGCCATCAGGTTGTTGATTCAGGGCCATCAGGGCTCAGAAACGGCTCTGGAGCCTTTAGAACTTCCCATGCGGCTCCCCTTTAAGTGGTCATTCCGGGGTGTGATATCTTCCCAAATCTTCCCATGGAGTTGGAGAACTAGAACTTTCTATACTCATTCTTGGTAAGGAACCTGCTGTCATTTTAACTTTAATGTTATTTCTTAACTTTGCAAACAGTACTTACTTGTCTTTAAACCTTGGTGCAATTATATAAGCAATTATTTTGGTTAGAGGCATTCTACATACCAGAAAAGAGAAAAATCTGACCCGTGACCCCTGTCTGTGCCACCAACACATAAAATAGACTTGCCATACCTGAAGTCTCCACACACTCTACTACACATGCCCTCTTTGCAAAGTCTGCCTTGTACCATCCAGGGCCTCCCCATCTTCTCAGTTACTCCCAGACAGCAGAAAATGGCCTTGATCGAAGAACACGATAGGATTTGAGAACATGATTGGATGGACAGAGCTCACTGCACAGAAAGAAGAAGAGCAAGATTTTTTTCTTGGTTCTTGAGTCTTCATTTGGAAGCAAGTCCATTAACATCTCTAGGTTCATTTTATCACCTATACAATGAGAGTAATAATTCTCATCTCTGCATTCCTCCATATGGAAGGTTGTAAAGGCCCGCGGGGTGGGGGTAGGGGGATACAAAAAGTACTTAAGGCATCTCAGAATAGCTGTTTCTAGTTTTGGCTTCCCTTTGAAGCCCTAGGGATTGCTTAAAGAATGTACCTTCAATATCAGTGTGTATAAAATCCAGTGATCTAACCTCATCATTCCCCCCCATTTTTTCTTTTTCTCTTTTTCCTTTCTCTTTCTTTTCTGGGCCTCTCTTGTCTTGGCATCAGCACAGGTGTTATTATAGCATAAAACCTGATGAGCCTCAGATCCCGCCCTGCTGGGTCTAGGTTTATGACCTTTTTCATGACTTCATTGAATAAGGTTTAATGTTCAATAAAAACACATGCTTGGATATCTTTCAAGGCTAGGTGCCACATAGATGGGTTTTGTGAATCGTTCACAGCTCTGCTGCCAAAGCTTTTACAATGGGCCTTCGTGGTAGACTGTGAATAATTAATACTAATTGATGTTTAGGTGTTTTTTTAAAAAAGCCTCTGTACACGCACTCAAACATAGCCATAGGAAAAGAAGTATCTTCACACTATTGCCCAAAATACTAATCACCTGCACATGATATGTGTTGAGTGCTACCCAGGGGAAATTAAATGAGATCTCTGTCATTGAGGATATTACCATTTATTCAGATCATGTTAACGAGATAAAAAAAGATGTACACACCTGTGCAGATAGGGGGACATAAAGAACCACGAATCTCTCTACCAGCGACAGAATAAATAGACAATTCTCAGAGGGGAAAGATCAGCTTAAAGGGTGGAAGTTGTGGAATTCAGTTTAACAGCAGGGAAAGGATAGGTTTGTGAACGTCTCTTGAATATGATTGAGTTCACTTACGTAGGTCCTTCGCTATGAAGATCCAAGGTCGTTAATGAGGCTGAGTTTGAGCTTGGTAAAATTGATATTTTAAAGAGCTCTCCAACCTGCTTCTCTTCTCTCTGTTCCTATGAAAGGTAGGGATTAAAAGGCCATTCATTGTAGAAGTCGCGATAGGACTCAGGAATCCCATGATAACTGTCACGTGACTGCTTCTGTGTAACTCTTGAGAGATGCGATGTTGGAGCCAGAAGAGCTCATTGGTGGAGATGTTGAAAGTTGTTTAAAGAGAGCCCAAAAGAAGTTGTTCTGGAGCTCCTGGTTAATAAAACTACCTTAGCTAATAAGGGATCGTTTGTGTGAATAATAAAGGGTCCCTGTTGCCAACACAGTATCTGCTTTGGGGTTGAAAAAATGCATATTTGTTTAATTTCTACAGCTAAGTGAGACTGCCTGACTTCTCTGGGGCTGTTTGCGTTCTCACAGCGTAAACCTAGCACTCATAATGCCATTAAAATGGAAGGCATTATGCTGAGTGAAATAAGCCAGCCACAAGATGGCAAATGCTGTATGTTCCACATAACATGAGATAAGGGGAGCAGGCAGACTCACAGAGCCACAGGGTGGAGTGGTGGTTACTGAGAGCTGGGGGGAGGAGCAGGAAATGGGGAGGTGTGCTTAATGGGGACAGTCTGGGTGATGGAAAGTTCTGGAGATGGATAAAGGTGATGGTTGCACAACAATGTGAATATACTTTTTTTCCTTTTTTAAGATTTTATTTATTTATTTGACAGAGAGAGACAGAGCGAGAGCAGGAACACAAGCAGGGGAAGCGGGAGAGGGAGAAGCAGGCTTCCTGCCGAGCAGGGAACCCAGTGCAGGGCTCCATCCCAGGATCCTGGAATCATGACCTGAGCCAAAGGCAGATGCTTAATGACTGAGCGACCCAGGCCCCCAACAATGTGAATATACTTAATGCCACCGAACTGTGCACTTAACGATAGCTAAAATGTTAAATTTTATGTTTATTTTACCACAATTTTTAAAATGCAATTAAAGGGGCACCTGGGTAGCTCAGTCAGTTGGGCCTCTGACTCTTGATTTTGACTCAGGTCATGATCTTGGGCTCGGGGAGATGGAGCCCCACCTTTGGCTCCCTGCTTGGCATGGCAGAGGCTGCTTGGGATTGTCTCTTTCCCTTCCCCTCTGCCCCTTCCTTTGCTTAAGCACTCTCTCTCCAAAACAAACAAATAAACCTTAAATAAATAAAATAAAATGCAATTTACAAAAAAGCTTGTAGTAAGCCTGTATATTGAATGAGTCCACATGCTGTGTATGTATTGTCTTATTTAATCCTCACAGCAACCCAGGGGGCTGGACCCATGACCATCCCTCCCGATGAGAGCACAGCCAGGCAGGTGTCAAGCCGAGGGCCACACCGGTGCCCACGGGAGAAACAGGGAGTGCAGGTCAGGGAGCGGCTTCTCGCTTGGACACAGACCTGCTGGCACACGGCGTCCTTTTTCTTTTTCTTTTTCTTCCCTTTGATAACTGTGCTCTTTACCACCCAGGCCGCCACTGCTGTTGCAGATCTCCTTAGTGAATGGGGATGTGGGTTCATGAGGCTCCTCTTCGATGTCTGAGCCCTGAATTTGTAGCAGCACCGGATGGAGCTGCCCGGCTGTCCCTCCAGGAGTCAGCCAGGCACCTCGGACCTTCTGCAGAGCGGGCCCATGCTCCTGCCCTGGAGTCTGTGAAAATCACCCACTATACCTGCTACCATCATCGGTCTCAAAATTAACTCGTGCTTTAAAATCGTTTTAACCCTCTCTAAATGAACTGCTTTTATTCAAATGGTTTTTGTTTTTTTAATCTTCCAGAATGGTCCATTAGGAAAAAAAAAAAAGCTGTGGTTTTTTTTTTTTTTTCTTATCATTACGTCCCAGCTACTTTTCAGAAAAACAAGAGCAGACTCATTCCCACAGGGAATGTATGTAAAAGCCAAGTAAAGATATTTTCGTAAAGACTATGTTTGTCCCTTTTTTTTTTTTTACTTTTTTTTTTCTTGCTGGAATCTGTGTTTATAACCAGATTTCACTAAGGTTTTTTGTTGTTGTTGTTGTTAGTTTATTTTGGGGTTTGTTGTTTTGTTTTGATATGGGTTGGGGTTTTTTTGTTTTGTTTTTTTTGCACTTAAAGGCTTTGGACCTCATATATTCTCTATGCCATCCTCCTGGTGAATTGCAGATTGGAAGACAATTCTGAGATAAATTAAGTTACATAAAACAAGGAACAAGGTGGTTGGGGAACTGGGCTAAGGCATCTTTTGCTGATTCTGGTGGTCATTGCCTCTACATCCTTCTACCTCTGTTTTTCAACCAGGTGAAATGATGAACCTAGAGATACTTGTGACATCCAGAAATTTCAGTGTCTTTCAGAATCTTGTGAGAGCACATGCTATTCCAACGTTCCCACTTTCTACCTTTTTCTCTTTACCAGGGCAAACCAGCTGGCCTGGACCAGCTGAGAGAAATCATTTCCAACCCAGCATATTTGCATAACTTCCTCTCTGCCCTTAATCTGGAACAAAGGAAACAAAATAATAAGCCAACACAATGAATCAAATCAAGTTCTTAATTAGGAAACTTTTTAACATAATTTAAGATTTCGTGCTTGTGTTTCTTTCAAAGTTGTTGAGTCTATTCGGAGCTTTTTCCTGATTAGTTCATCAATTCAGTAAGTTGAAAGGCTGACAGTTTTTGCAAACCTAAGAAAAATAATTATGACACTTAAAATACAAATATAGACATGCCGAATTTCAAATCCTCTATCAGTCCCGCTGCTTTCCCGAGGCCAGTTCAATTCTTCCTAATAAGGACGTTTGACCAGCTCACAGGGCTCTGACAGATGATATTTCTACAGGTCTGATTTTTTTCCTGTGCATTCCCTGTAGTGCCTGAGCTGAATGAGGCTGGATTGACTTCATTCACCAAAGACCTGTTCCACCTAAAAGTCCACTTTAGGACCCAAGTCCGTCTTGTTAGACTTCATTTTTACCCTTCAGAAAGATAATGTCTCCTTATTTGGTATTCGACTTTTCTTTCAGATTGCATGGATTGAGATGCCTTTTACATATCATGTGTCCTTACCAGCTCCTCTGTGAAGCTGGGGAAAACATAGCATCTGATGCCGTTAATTCTTACAACACCAGAGAACATAATTGTTTTATCGCAAGATAGCCCACGTCACCACCGTATGAATGTTCTTGAGCTATGGAATTTGGTCAGTGCCTAACGTTATCATGCGAGTGTACTGAAGTAGAGAGCCCTGGGATTGATAAATTGTGAAAAGAGAAGGGTAGCCAGAAGAGTGGAGTGATAAGCAAGTACATTGCTTAAAAGCATTCCAAGAGTTCCAGTTACAAGAACTCTTATTCACTTTGATTTACTATCTGCTGGTTGCTTTGGAAGAGTTGCCTTCCATTAGACATGTCATTTTTCAGTAATCTATCCTTAATTGTTCTACGAATGGCAAAAGGATAGAGGAGTTTAATTGGAGAACTGTGTTTTAAGGAATCCCAAAAAGAACCATTTCTTCATGGCATTACATCGTTGTTTTTAACGGAGAACGTTTTACGTATAATATTCAGCACAATGTGAAATTATTGGTGTATTAGATGTTCTCATCTTCTAAGCAAATGAATGAATATATAAATTTGTATCTATGAATAGTATATGGGGGCATATTTTGAACTTCAAGCACGTATTATCTGTAGTGAAATTATAAACTATAATAATATTTTAGAAGGTTATTTTTCTTATTCATGAAATGTTATATTTGGGAGCAGGAAAATGTGATCTGCTCAGTTAGAGGATCTTGAAAGATAAAAATCTTGTAATTTCTTTTTTCTAAGGGACAGCTTCTTAAAAACAATAATATGACTTAAATTTTAGTTCTAGATGGTTTTAAGTTTTCAAATTAAAATTGGAATTTAAAAATGTATGATTCTGTATGAAATCTATAGTTTTATGTCCTTGGAAAAATCCTTCTTAAGGGCATGACTCTTCTCAACTGTTTTCAGTTCAATAATTTGATGATATAAACTAAGTGTGGAAGCATCTCTTTTCTTTACAGTGGGCTGATCTGTGTTGAATTAGTGTAAGGTACACATCAATGTAAAAAGACATCTGAAACTAATTGGAAGGAAAAAGAAAAAATATAATGCTCCAGGGATTAATGAACTATTTACATTTCTTATTCATTGGCATCTAGTTTGAGGGTATGGATTTAGATTTCCAGCCTTATTTTCCTTAAAAAAAAATTTCATAGGCTGCTCTCTGGCAGTTCAGATCTTTGTATTGATCATATTAATCCTAAAAGATCTGTTTAGTCTATTAACTCTGGCAATATCCATTATCTTTGTCTTTGCCCAAAGATGTTATGATGAAATATTATGAGCAAAGTCTTATTTCTAGTACAAACAATAAATCTTTCTAGACATTGGTCAAATGTTAAGTATTCTGGTTCATGTTTTGAAAACTCTCAATATTTCTCAATACCAGCAAGTGGCTGATAGCCTGATGAGCACTTGATTGGTATCAAAATGGAATGGATGCTTCTTTAAAAAGCTGGAATAGGCTTTAATTAGATGGACGACATTGGACACATCACCCACTGTCTCTGAGAGTCCATTTACTTATTTTTACAATTGAGCAATCATGATATGAGCCCTATGGGCCTCAAGGATCAAATATAATAGATGTATAAATCTTGAACATAGTAAAGTGCTATATGATGATAAGGGATTAATCATTTGACAAGCATTTGTTAAGGACTGACATGTCCTTTTCCTCCTGACTTGAGCCTTTGCTTGCCTACCACCCAACAAGTCTTGGGAACGGTCTCCTTGGTACAATCCCCAGAACTTCTCATTGTACCTGGTCCCAAGCCCCAGGGCACCCTCCATCCCATCTACCCCTTCACTGCTTTGCTCTGCCCTTGAAAAGGTCCAAACACTGCCAGAAGAGTCCTGGAGAGAGAAAGCTGGCGGTCCAAGCCCACAGTTAACATGGGGCCTGAGGGGAGCTGAGGGACATCACAAGAGTGGTCATCTGCCTCAGGTGCTGCTGAGGATCTAGGCTGCCAAGAAAGCCAGATTACCGTGTTATTTCACCTTATTGTTTCTGTGTTTTGTTTGTTTTGCAAACTGTATCTCAAGAAACAGTGGAGCCAAAGGTCTAATAGCAGAGGAATGGGGAGACTTAGGAGAAGTAAGGCAGAGCAAACAGTAAGAGATAGTGCCTCTGAATCTGAAAATAGGTTCATTATCTACATATCCTACACATGGTATTGGCAAGATTCAGAGAATTAAAATATAACACACCCTTGGAACAATGCAACAATGCAGGATTTCTTTCTTCAGGAGTCAGTTCTGAAGGGAAGATATAAACAGGGTTTCAGGGAGCTTTAATACATTGAACACCTCGTTGTTTGCCCTTTCTAGATTTTTGGATGCTAGAGAAAGAGCTAATTTTTTTGCAAATCTTACCTGTAGCTGTTCCTTGTAGAAAGGTATGAACCTCGTTAGAAAACTCACATTAAAAAAAAAAGTCAAGGGGCGCCTGGGTGGCTCAGTTGGTTAAGCCACTGCCTTCGGCTCAGGTCATGATCCCGGAGACCGGGGATCAAGTCCCACATCGGGCTCCCTGCTCGGCGGGAAGCCTGCTTCTCCCTCTCTCACTCCCCCTGCTTGTGTTCCCTCTCTGGCTGTGTTTCTCTCCGTCAAATAAATAAAATCTTAAAAAAAAAAATCAAAAACTTTTAAAAATGGGGTTTTCCATATATAACCAACTATTTGGTCTTGTTTTACATATGATTTCTTCTCAAGGTGATGAATGATGTCACACGAATGATTCTACCTCTCAAATAAATGTCGCCTTTATTTTGTTTCTTTTTATGCTGCAGAGCTTCTCCTAAAGCCGAGAGCTCCACTTATAATCAAAGAGGTATCTGGTAGGAGCCCAGCTGTGTAGACCCTGTGTGCCTGATCTGATTTTTTCTTTGTCCTGCATAGTGTCTGAAGGAACTAACTTCTAACTAGCATGAAAAAAACTAACATGAAACTAACATGAAAATAAAAAATCAAAATCAAAACAGGGATGCCTGGGTGGCTCAGTCAGTTAAGCATCTACCTTCGGCTCAGGTTATGATCCCAGGGTCCTGGAATTGAGTCCCACATTGCTTCTTCCTCAGAGGGGAGTCTGCTTCTCCCACGGCCTGCCACTCCCACTGCTTGTGTGTGCTCTCTCTGACAGGTAAATAAAATATTTTTTTAAAAAAAGAAAGAAAAGAAAAGAGAAACAAACAACATCTAGAAGGTTTTCTCGGGGACGCTCCTGGTGCGCCGGGGCTGTAGATCCTGGGAAACCGGATGTCTCAGCCCGTGCAACCTCTGATACTTCGTACACACCTCTTCTACTTTATGGGCCAGAGCTCTAGGAACCCATTGGTGCCACCATAGTCTGGACCTCTACCCAGCTTTTTTTTTTTTTTTTACAACACTGACATCTGATTCGTCCGTGTAGCCCAACTAGTCCAGCTCTGTGCCCTGCCCATTTTGGGCACCCCCGAGAAGCCCATGATCACCTACGGCATCATGTCCCTTTGGCTTGCTGCACTTCATCATCATTGATTATTTTTCCCCCAATTTCTCTGACAAGCCATGTTATTTCCAACCTCACAGCTTTTGTGCTTGTTTTTTTTCTTTTCTTGGAGATATTCTTTCTGTCCATTCCTCTTATTCGTAAGCTTTCAGTTAAACCATAATTCCTCAGAAAGGTTTTGCCGACTGCTGTCTATATAAAGTGGGTCCTCCCATTTGTTTCTGTCACAGAACTGAGTTTATTTGCTTCCTCCAAATGCATTTGGCTTCCTTCCTGTCTGGAACAGCAGGTCACATTTCTAGCAGACTTGGTTTCTTTTACGAATACTTCCATGTGCCTCCTTCAGGATCCTGAAATGAAAGTCATCTTTAATAAAATCTTTTTTAAAAAGTATAAAAAAATGGGGCGCCTGGGTGGCTCAGTTGGTTAGTCGACTGCTTTCGGTCAGGTCCTGATCCTGGAGACCCGGGATCGAGCCCCACTTGGGGGGAAGCTTGCTTCTCCCTCTCTCAGTCCCTCTGCTTGTGTTCCCTCTCTAGCTGTGTTTCTCTCTGTCAAATAAATAAATAAAATCTTTAAAAAAAAAAGTATAAAAAAATGGGGCGCCCGGGGGGCTCAGTTGGTTAGGCGACTGCCTTCAGCTCAGGTCGTGATCCCGGGAACCCGGGATCGAGCCCCACATCAGGCTCCCTGCTCGGTGGGAGGCCTGCTTCTCCCTCTCTCACCCCCCTGCTGTGTTCGCTCTCTAGCTGTGTTTCTTTCTGTCAAATAAATAAAATAAAAGTATAAAAAAGAAAGTCATATTTAACGTGAACAACTCACACATAATATAAAACCTCAGTAAGTATTTGTTTATTCTTTAGTAATGTGTATTTCAGTGTGCGATGGTGTGAGTGTGACCACACTGGAAGGCAGGATGAAGGAGTCCACTGTCTGCCCTTGTGTGGAGCTACCACGGATGGGGCAGCTCTGCACGCTGGCTAACGGTGGTATGGGGCACAGGTGGGCGGCTACTGGAGACGGCACTTCACAGTTCTTCATAAAGTTCCAAAGTACAATCTTCCATTGATTTATACCCTACGTTCATTTGTAGACAACTCAAGACATTTGACATCTGTATAAAAATGCTTTGTGCTTACATGCTTAATAGCCTTAGAGTCTGGGTTCAGATCATTTTATAAACCAATTTTTCACCTGCATGAATTCCAGCAGGACCAAGGGCAGAAGGGGTCCACACACATCCATTTTGTTATTACATGAGAACATTGGGCACGGTGGAGGACATTTCTGTCCCTGGCCACTGTCCACGGCCAGCCTGTAATGCCCCATAATTGTTGAGGCAGCCACAAATGCTGCCACAAATTTCTGGAACACCTTTTTGGAACCACTGGTCTAGGCTACAAGCTCCAGTGAGTGCAGGACCTGTGTTTACCCCATCGACCTAGAAGCCTCCATATCTTGCAAATTATCTATGTCATAGCAGTGCATGATAAATAAGGAGTGAACGAATGAATGGGAATACATGGAAAGAGAAACATGTTCATTCATTCAGTTAAAAAGAGTGTACTGAGCAACTACTCTGGGTGCTAGGTTGCTGTCCTGGGACCTAGGAAGGCAACAACTAATGAGACAGATACCCTATTCTCATGAGCTTGTGCTCCCTCTCCATCTATGAAACTACTGTTTTTCTAGTTATCTTTCTGACTTTTAAAGACTTCTTAGACATACTTCTTCAAAAGCATTTCCAACTTAATTTGCATTTCAGAAAACTAATTGCCAGATTAGCACTGTAGATATTTTTATTTTAGTTATAAATACTTAAGAGATGTTTATCCAAAGGCTTTTTCTTCCACATGTTTTGTGAGTAGCAGTGAATACTTCTAAAATTCCTAGAAATTTTACCAACTTTACATTGTGTGATTACCATGTCCTCCTTGTTTCATTTTGCTTTTTTTAAGTGATTACGTAAGTACTATAGTACTTTTAGGAATTTAACACAGAAGTAGCCTTAGGTGAATTGATTTAAAAAAAATTTTTTTTAACTTGAGATATAATTGACGTATAGCATTATATCGGTTTCAGGTGTAGAGTTTAATGATATATACTACAAAATGACCACAGTAAATCTAGTTAAAATCCATCACCACACATAGTTATAATTTTTTCTTATAAGGAGAAACTTTAAGATGTACTATCTTACATAGGCGAAGAAAAGGATGAAGGGGGGTCAAAAAGCACCACCTTCTAGTTATAAAATAAGTCCTGGGATATAATGTGCAACATGGTGATTATAGGTAATAATACTATAATACAGGGGCGCCCTGGTGGCTCAGTATGTTGAGCGTGAGACTCTTGATTTTAGCTTGGGTTATGATCTCGGGGTCTTGAGCTGAAGCCCCCCCATGGGTATTGGGCTCTGCACTCAGAAGGGAGGCTGATGGACACTGCCTCTAGCCTCACTCACACTCTCCTTCTCTCTCTAAAATACATAAATAAATGAATCTTGAAAAAATAATACTATATTATACATTTGAAAGCTAATAGAAGAGAAGATCTTAAAGTTCTTTAAAGTTTTATTTATTTAGTTAAGCAATCGCTGCAACCAACGTGAGGCTCAGACTCAAAACCCTGAAATCAAGAGTCACATGCTCTTCCAACTGAGCCAGCTGCACACCCCTCAAGGTTCTGTAAATTTAAAATAAAAAAAAAAAACTAGAAGTAATTACTTGTGAAGGAATTGATTTTAAAATCCATAAAAAATAAGGTCCATTAGCAAATACTGCTCTAGTAAATAAGAGTAGACTCTGAAGCAAACTCTTCATGAAACCCGATCATAAGCTATGTGCTAATTGGTTTTGCCGGTGAGCAAGGCTGCTTGTCCGACTTGACCACCTCTGATCCAGCATCTCCTCTCTGCTCCATATTATTCACAAAGTTCTCTCCCTGACCCCTCTCTGGCCTTTCTGCTTCATAGACCGTTCTTCCTAGAAAAGCAGAAATCTTTCTGCTTACTTAGGAAATCTTTCCTAAGTAGAGATGTTAACATCTCAACCCCCTGTTTTTAATCTTGGGTGCCTCCTTATTATTTATAGGATATATTTCACACTCAACCTGGCATTCAAGACTCTCACCAGGATGGGTGGCTCAGACTTGCCTTTTCAGACATAATGCTTTTGGTTCCAATACAAACTTTGATTGCTTGCTTGCTTGCTTGCTTGATTACTGTCTGTCTTCGCTTGAGAATGTCTTGTACACAATGCCCCAGCTTTCTTTTAAGGCCTCAAATCCTGGTTCAAATCCTGTTCCTTTTGGGGAGTCTTCTGTGTCGTCTGTGGAGGCCCATCCTCTGATCCTGGGATCTGTTTACTATTTGTCTTGCTAGGTACTTGGTGACAATTTCTGTCTCATGTTTTTATAGATTGTATGCTCTGAAGGTGAGGTATGAGCTTATGAGTTACTCATTTTCCCTTCTGTCTCCTGGTCCACGAAGCTACTAATCACGCAGTGTTTAGTAACATCCTTTTTTTTTTTTTTTTTTTTTAAGCTATGATTAGACAGGCAGCGTGATTTGTTTGAGAAACGTGTGCATTTGAGCTAGCGGATCTGAATTCACATCTTTGACTTGTGCACTCTTAGGAGCCCTCTGACTTTGTCCATGGTGTCTATCATCTCGGAATACCAATTTTGTTTTCTTATAGAATCGTAAGGATAAGAATGCCAATCAAATTGGTTTGGTCTAAGAAAAAACTAATGTGCAGGAGGTACATTCCATGTCATAAACTACTATAAGAGTGTTTGTTAATGTGGCAGCTATTTTTGTGAATGCCTTTCAGAATAACATGGCCTTCAATACAGTTCATGCTTCTGGTCTACCCTTGTCTTTTTTTCAGCGTCTTCAGCCTGTTCCTTTTCCCCCTGCATGTCCTCATATTTTACCTAGGACCCGCAGCTTTCTCCCATGTGTTACTACATAATCTGCTCTGCCTGCTTTATATCGCCTTTCCTGAGTTCCCTCTCTGTGCCGAAGTCCCACTTCCCATGCACTATTTCTTTCTTCATTATTCTTTAGTTTTCTTTCTTCTTAGCATGTATAATAGGGTTCAACACTAACAGGAGATTGAAGAGTTCTTATAAAATCCAGAAGTCTATACAAGTTCTGTTTTTGTTTGTTTGTTTATGGTAACATTCTAAGCAAGGGCTGTCTTATTCATATGCACAGGTTTGGAAAGGTGGAGGTAGAAGGAGAGGTAGAAATACATCCAGTCTTGTCCACTTGGTTTAAGGATGAGAGCAAATGTCCGGAAGACTTAAGTGACTTGCCCTGGATCTCAAGGTTAATTACTGATGGAGTTGATAGTTAAGACTGTTTCCGGAGTTCAGCCCACTCTTGTTTCTTTGTACTTTTGCTATCCACGGTATTGTGTGTCCCGTCCTAGAGTTTAGCTGAGGACATTATCTAGGGGTTAGTTTGTTCCCAGAAGGCAATCTAGCTGATTGACTTTGGGTAAGTTATTTAACCTCTCTGGCCTTGAGATTCTCATCAGAATAGGAGAAGACCAGCTACTCTCCAAGGCATCTTTATAAATCTCCATCTTCCTTCATTTAATAAACTCTGATGACCAATTATTTACAAGTATGAGGTGAGTTGGCTTCTTGCACATGGTTTGCCTTTGTGGTTGTTTTGTTTTGTTTTGTTTTATTTTGTTTTGTTTTCCCAAAAACTACTCAAGGTTGAGCTTCTTTTGCTATGTTACTATATTCTGGTCCGTACAACCAATTAAGCCTGTCCAGTATTTGGTTAAATTATTTCTAATTAAAACATCACGGCTTCCTTGGCAGAAATCCTGTCCTTGTACTACAAGGATGTTTGGCAAGATTTTTGTTATCATTTTTTAAAAGGCTGTGGGAAAATGAAGCATTTTGTTGAAATATTTTCTTTGAGTCATAATGTTGAGACAGAACAATGTGACATTTTATATACCACCTGAAAGTTAACAAAAGAGACCCATTATTTTTCACTTAAGGACCAGTGTAGTATTAATCATTCATGGATTTCTTTGTATACCTTCCTGCACAAATTGTTCACAATTTGAAACAAATTCACACCAAGAGAGAAATGTATACAAGTCTCTTGTTGAAATAATAATGATAGAATATGTTAGCTGATTTGGCTTCTGCGTGATTCAAAATCTGCTAAGTTACTAAGTCTTTTGATTTTACACAAACTAACCCTCAAATTCCCTTTAAATTCCGAGAAAATCTTTATACTTATTTCAGTAAATGGAAATGAACTATGAGCAGTATGTTTTTTCCCTGCTCACCTGCGTTCCTTTAATGTTTGCTAGCTCTCCATTGAGAACTAGGAGCTTTCTGTGTGTTAGGTGTAGGTCAGGTGATAAAACCACTTACCGGAAGAGTGAATGAATATTCCCTGACCCAATGTTTTCTTGGGTCTGTTTTGCTTTTAGTAGTCAATTAATATACTCCACCAAAAACTGATTTGTTTGGTTGTGGAATTTTCACTCAGCCTGCCAGACCATCATTTCCTGAAGTGCTTGCAAATAGTCATTTTTTGTCTTTCGGTGTCTGAGAACCTATTTTAAGAGCATTGCCAAGCGTGGGAAACTAATAGCACTATATCCCAGCTGTGGAAACAGAATCACTAGGATAATGCACTTTGGCTTCCTGCAAAAAGGACTCGTTCATGGCCACATTGAGACTCTAGTTCAAGGTGTAGAAGAAACATGTACGATGATGGCAGTGAGCATTCTGAAGTGGTAAGAAACTCTTTTTTAAAGTCATTGATGTCTAGGATTTTTAGTCAGTTTTTAAAATCATTTCCAAGTTTGTTTTTAAACTTTCCTCTCAAGTGCCTGGCATCATGGAAATGTGAAACAAATCGCTCATTTCTGAAGGACTAGCGCAAACGTGGAAACAGTTCAGAACAAAGTTTGAAATCAAACATGTTTTGTAATTTTATTTGTTGTATTTGAGATTATTTTGGTACTTGGATTTGAAATAGTTATCAGTATCTTATAACGTCTATGAAAAGGTGTTCTTCAAATTCCATATACAGGTAATGACAGCAGGCAAGATTCTTTTACAAAAAATTCTTGATTTACCAGTGAAATCATATCTGTTAAGTATAATTGAAAGTAATTGAATTCAGAATTTTTATTATCATGAAACACTCTTCAGATCATTAATAAATGTAAATAGTAAACCATTAGTAAAATGTCATTAAAATATTTAAATTAAGAGTATATATAGAGTGCCACATTGTTCTCAATCCATAAAATATGTAAAAACCCACATTAATCCATACATTGTGCATTATGAACAGTTAGTTCATATATGTTCTTATATGCAAATAAAAAATGAAGTTAAACTTGAAGAATTATAGACACAGTTCTGAAAGTGTCAAAGGGTATTTTAAACCATACCTTTGAAATACTGTATTTGATTCAAATTCAATAATTACATTTCTGATTCCTTCATATCTTGAATTGTGTTGAAAATTTGATCTGATTTTAGAAAGATTTATAAACTGTGTGTTCAGGAAACAATACCACAGCTTAACTGTTAAGAAATAAACTTGCATTAAATAGTGAATTTCAGCTTTCTGGTCATATTCCACTAAAAACCAAATTCTCTTTTTAGGTGTGTGTAGGCATTATAGAATGAGATGATTTCACTTCTTGTCATGCAGCCAGAAGGAAAGAAATTTCCCGAAAAGCAACTAAAATTTCTACTTCAGACAAAGCAAGTTGAAATCACACAGTTTTCTATTTAATTTGATTCCTTCATTCCAACCATTGGCCTAAGATCACAATGACAGATACAATTCCAGAATGAGAGGTGAAGGTTTTTGTCATCCATTTCAAAATGGTCTTCTCTAATGCAGTTTGTTTTAAGACCTGCTTCTGTCTTTTGATCTTTGCTCTCAGGTCGCTGTCAAGATAAGCAAAAATTGTTTAAAAAGCAGAATAGGTTCCTTTCATATGTTCCTGGAGATTTAAAGCTGCAAAATTATGAGTTTTCAGAATAAGACTCTTAAAACTCCTATGAAATAAATAGTGTGGAAATGCATGTGACGTGTAAGCCTTCCTGTCCCTCATTCCGGTCTGCACTGTTTGTGGCTCAGGCAGAAGTTTTAAACTCTTTCGG
>PITA01005028.1:104716-115896 GCA_004023965.1 Spilogale gracilis | reverse complement strand
TGGGCTGGTTTTTCCATTCTCTGCCTGCTCAATAGGGAATCATGGAATAGCTGTCATCGTGCTCAGTGCTGTTGGGGTCTTTTTGGACAAAGAAGATGGTAATAGGGAGCATTCTTTAAAACTTTCCATGTGTAGATGATTTTAGATCCACAGAAGAGTTGCAAAAATAGTACACAGAGTTTCTGTATCCTTTTCAACACGTTTCCCTTATGCTAAAAATTTATATAACCATAGGATATTTATCAAAATTAAGACATTAACATCGCTACAATGCCATTTAAATCAAAATACAGAATTTATGTGAATTTTACCATTTTTTTCTACTATTGTACTTTTTCTGTTCCAGAGCCAATTTGGGTTTCACACTGCATTTGTTGGCATGTCTCTCTAGTCTTCTCCAATCTAGGAGAGTGCCTTAGTCTTTTCTTGTCTTTTGAAAACTTTGTACTTCTGGAAAGCATTGGGCATTTTGTAGATTGTCCCTCAATCTGGGTTTGCCTGATGTTTTCTCTATATTAGATTGAGATTATGCATTATTAGGAATGCATAATTCCTAATTATGGTATTTTATTTAAAAAAAAAAAGATTTTATTTATTTACTTGACAGAGAGAAACACAGCCAGAGAGGGAACACAGCAGGAGGAATGAGAGAGGGAAGCAGGCTTCCCACCGAGCAAGGAGCCTGATGTGGGGATTGGTCCTAGGTCTCCGGGATCATGACCTGAGCCGAAGGCAGTCGCTTAACCAACTGAGCCATCCAGGCACCCCTAATTGTGGTATTTTCAAACCTGATCTACATTTTATTTTATCTTAACACTTTCCCACTTTCCCCCTCCTTCTCTCTCTCTCTCCTTCTCCCCTTACTCTCTCTCTTGCTGTTTCCTTTCCTCCCCTCTTCTACCTTCCCCTCCCCTCCTCCTTCTCTCTCTCTCTCTCCTCCCCTTACTCTCTCTCTTGCTGTTTCTCTTCCTTTCCTCCCCTCTTCTTCCTTCCCCTCCTCTCCTCTTTCTCTCTCTCTCTCTCTCTTCCTTCCTTCCTTCCTTCCTTCCTTCCTTCCTTCCTTCCTTCCCTCCCTCCTTTTTTCCTCTCTGAGATATCTCAGAGATCATATGAATTTCTCAGTACATCATATCAGGTATATGTCCATATGTTCCATTACTGGTGATGTTAACCTTGACCACTTAGCAAGAGTGGTGTTTCCTAGGATTCTGCACAGTTATTTTTTTGCTTTTTTTTAATTACTAAATATTTTGAGAATTATACCTTGATGCTATACAAATATCCTATTTCTACCTAAACTTTTGTTCACTAATTTTGGCATCCATGGCTGGATTGGTGATTTTCCATTTACTGCATTCCTTCCGCCACTAATATGTGAAATTCTTTTGTGAAGGTATTTGTCTATATTCCTCTACCTGTTGGTTTATTTTGTTTATTTATTGTAGAATATAGACTCATTAATTTGTACTTTATTTGGAGGATTAAGATTCAATACCGTTTTATTTATTTTGTTCTTCAAGGTTTGTCTTTGATCACTGGAAGCTCTTTCAGGATGACTTATGTGACCTTTTAATCAAGGTAAAAGAGACAGGAGAAATGGAGTTGGGTGTGGTTTCTATTTTAAATGAGACAGAGTAGATCTCTGTAAAAAGGTGATTTGGGGGCAGGGGAAGATTTGAAGAAGGTGGGGGAACAAGGCTTGGAGAAAGCTGGGTACTCAGAGTCCCTAGGAGAGGTAAGAGTCAGTGTGAGATCTCTAAGGTCCTGAGTCCAATGTGCCTGCTTTAGAGTAAGACTGGACAAAATAGCAGAAGGGAAGACAGAGGGAGGAAGTAGACTGTTTAGATTTAATTCTGTGGAGATAAGTAGCTTAGGTAAATAAATGGATGCCAGAATTTAAGAGGGAGGAAAAAAGGAGGGAGAGAAGGAAGGAAGGAAGGAAGGAAGGAAGGAAGGAAAGAAAGAAAGAAAGAAAAAGAAAGAGAAAGAGAGAAAGAAAAAAGGGGGAGGAGAAGGAAGTAGAGGGGAGGAAAGAAAGAGAAACAGCAAGAGAGAGAGAAAGGGCAGAAGGAGAGAGACAGAGGGAGAGAGAGAAGGAGGGGGGAAAGTGAGAAAGTGTTAAAATAAAAATGTAGATCAGGTTTGAAAATACCCCAAACAGACAAAAACATCTAAGCCATATAAGCAAAATTAAATCTAGTTTATTTCATGAACAAGCAAACAAGTTATTTCTTCTAAATGCTGCTAGTAATCATAAAAAAAAAAAAAGTACATCATCTTCTTTAAGATGGTATAAAATAATCATTTTTAACAAATCCCCTAATGTCTGGAACCTCCATTCTAATAACCAATCATTGTAACCATTAAATATTTTCCTTATTTTCACTTTATAAGCCATTCTGTAATGTTAAGACTCTGAGCTTCTTTTTTTTTTTTTTTAAGATTTTATTTATTTATTTGACAGAAAGAGACAATAGAGAAGGAACACAAGCCTGGGGGGGGGGTAATGGAAGAGGGAGAAGCAGGCCTCCTATGGAGCAGGGAACCTAATGCAGGGCTTTATCCCAGGACCCTGAGCTGAAGACAGACGCTTAACGAATTAGCCACCCAGGAACCCCAAGGCTCTGAGCTTCTTATCAGTTTTGGATTTGAAGGCTCCGGGTTGATGAACTGTTCTTATATGCACAATAGACTCTTATTAAGTACTATTTTACTGATCTGGTTTTAAAATTTACTGTTTCTGAATTTTTGACAGAGGGAAGCAGGGATGGAGGAAGGGAACCAGGGAAGCAAGGGAGCAAGAAAGGAAGAGAGGAAGTAAAGAATACAGCAAAGAAGGAAGCAAAGAAATGAGGAACAAATGTACTACTTAAAAGAAGTTTAATATATATTAATATGAAATAATCTCAAGTAAAATCTCATAAAGTCATACAAGACTGTATTTTAGTAACATATTAGTAAAATATAATAAAATATAAAATATAATATTTAAAAGAAGTAAACTTCATTGTGAGTCTTTTTTGTCCAAACACTGCATTAAGCATTTTCTTCATATGTTCTCATTTAATCTACACAAACTAAGTAGAGAATCTTCATGACATTGTTGTAAAACATCCATAGTTCAGAAGTTGGGGACTGATGATTATATGTCTATTCAATTTCACACTGAAGTATTGTCTAACAGGACTAGCTGAGAGTTCTGTAATTGTCTAGTGCTACAGACGTTTTATTTTATTTTGCTTTATTTTATTTGCAAATCACTATTGATTAAGGATTTAAATACTCTGTAAGGTAGCTATTGATTTGTATTAAATAGATAGTACTGCAAGTATTTCATGTCAAATAACAACACACATTGACTTTGAGATGCACATAGAGACACAGGATGGTAAAGATTTCACCCAAAAGTTTTATTTATTTTTTAACCAGTTTTATATAAGATTAGAAATCGTATTCCAGCATCTATCTTTCTAAGTAGAAAATAAATACTTTGAATAGATATACTTTATTTTTTCTTAAAGTTTTATTTATTTATTTATTAAGAAATGCTAGCTTCTTTTTTTTTTTTTTTAAAGATTTTATTTATTTGACAGAGAGAAACACAGCCAGAGAGGGAACACAAGCAGAGGGAGTGAGAGAGGGAGAAGCAGGCCTCCCGCCGAGCAGGGAGCCCGATGTGGGACTCAATCCCGGGTCTCCGGGATCATGACCTGAGCCGAAGGCAGTCGCTCAACCAACTGAGCCACCCAGGTGTCCCCTTTCTTAAAGTTTTAAAAGCCATCTTACCATTCTGCAGGTTTCTCATTAAGAAGTTTAATCCATTTTGGCATGTGTTTATTCTATATTTCTATGAGAATTATGTCTTCAACTTTTTGAAAAGTATAGTTTGACCATTTACAATGCCTTGCCTCTGATGAACCTAGGTGATAGAAGAAACCCTCGAATGGCTGAAGCTGTTAGATACAAATCCTGACATTGTTCTTGATTATGAATACTTCTGTGGACTAAAGTTTAGAAGGAATGGGTTCTACAGAAAAAGAGAAGAGGCATAGGGAAGATAGAGACAAGAGGTAGAAATAATCTTGCCATTGTTCAAGTACTTGAGTCCACTCTTTCCTAAAAGCTACGTCAGATTTCATTCTTGACTTCCATTAGACAGACTAGAGTCATTTTGAATTCACTATTTCTCAGGCTAATTTAAGTAGTTATGTTATTTCATTATTTATTTGTAATGCAACTCCAAATACAAGAAATTAAAACATTTCAACTATGGCAGATCTCAAAATCTATAGCTGGCTTGCTGGTGCATCCAAAAAAGGGTTCCTTTATAGATAGACACCAGTCTTTTGCTGTTGCCTATTTTCTGTAAGGCACATGCTAGGAAACCACAGGAATTGAAGATTTATGTCCTTGGTGGAAAATAGCAGGCTACTAGCTCATACGTATCAAGTATCTGCTCTAAGGACTTGGAAAACTACAGCTTAGTAAACTAAGCTGATAAGAGAAAAAAAAATATTTTGCTTCAACAAGAAACTTGTATTTTGGTAAAGAGTTGTTCTCAATGAAATCGTGTCCTTGTCCTATGGTCCGCCTGAGAGGAGTAATTAAGTACAAGTATAAGCTACTTGTACTCCACAGTATAAGCTAACTTTGGAAAAGGAGACCCTTTGTCTATCTTCAAATGTATGTGAGAGAGTGTGAGATTTCCAAGATCAGGAAAAACATTATAGGAAATGGTAGGTGGAGTGGATTCTAATATGATTGCTGTGAATCCTTTCTAGGAGACAAATAACAATACATTTAAAGAGACAAAGACTGAGTCTCCACACTTGTTACTAAGGAACAGAGCCAAAATAATGGGGCCCAAATTAACAGCAAGATTTCAAAATATTTCTGGATTGTGGTTACCAGCAAATGGACTCCTTCAGCAAACTTTTAAGGATTATGAAGTTAAAAATAAATTGATATATTTATGTCATTTTTGAATGATTGCTATTCTGTAGGAATGTCCTGAATTTACCAAAAGATTTAATTAAAATATGGACATGATTCATATCTTTGAGGAGCTCATAATTAGGCTATGTAAAGTAGTAAGGAAATAAATAACAGAACAGAGTAGAGAAGAAAAAAAGTCTGGAGGGATGAACAAAATCATAGATACTGCAACTGCCAAAGGGCCTAGATTTACTCTAAGCCTGAATCTATACACTTGACATTCATAGTAAAGCCAAATCGCACTTTAATGAGACTATTTTATCATCAGCTTCTGCTTTTCCTCATTTAAGTAGCTAGCTGGTAAGATCAGTATGTTAATAATCTACTTTCAAAGCAAACTTTGAAATAAAAACTCCTAAAAATATGACCTTATTCATGCATCATTACATTTATATAGCAGAATATTTTTAATCAGTGTCTATACTTTCTACTATGAATATATTTTCAAATAGTGCCTTAGTGCCTTGAGGAAGGAAGATACACATAACACATCAAAGAATAAGAATAATAGCAAAGGAATAGAATGGGATAAAGAGAACTAATCCCTGGACTCTCACATTCAGAGAGAGAAGAAAATTTAGGGATTATTTCCCTCATTTTTAAGTTAAGAAAAGACCAACTAGGTTAATTCCATGTATACAGCCAGAAATAAACAAAGATATTCCAGTGAAAGTGGAAGCTGGAACCACAGAGGATCCAGAGAGTTCAGTACAATCTTATAGCTAAAGGACACACACACACACAGATTCACATACACAGAGAGAAATACACACATAAAGGATCCCCACTCTCTGGCGTTCTTTTTTCTCATTGCTCTTTAGGGCACCAAAACCCAAAATTTCATTGATTCTGTAAATAGGTATTAAGAATGTATTATACGCCAGGCACTCTTGTAAGTATTAGCAAATGCAATGTCTGCTGAAGTATTTGTCTTCAGAAACAAACAAAACCTGCATGACCATGCATTGAAACAAAGAGTATGTTAAATCAGGGTTTACCTATACAATGAGGGTATGACTCCTAATTTGCACTAACATCTAATTCTAAAGGTATAAATGTTCCTCACAATAATGTGTTCAGAAAACTGCAGTGTATGACATAAATTGATAGCATCCCATGCTAAAATTTTCTATAAGAAAGAGCAGATGAAGTGATGATTGCCACAGGATGAGAATCAGAGAAAATGAGAGAAGGATATTAGTCTCTTGCAAGATCAAGCCATTAATTCAAGAGGAAGACATAGAGAATTCAAATACCATACAGGCTAACACCAGTGGCCAACAATGTTCACTCTGAGATTATAGAGAGTAACACAGGTGGAGAGATTACTGTAAGACAGCCATTTGCCACAACAGTAATTTCTCCAAGGTATAGATTGGGGAGTTTATCTGGTTTAATTAAAGGGTTATCCAAAAATGGCAGTAACAATAGGAAAGGTCCCAGAAAGCAGAGAAGAGTGTGAGGAGGTCAAGTTTTCTAGATAAAATCTACATCATGGCCAGGTTCCACATGACATGGAAAATAATTCCTAGGACATAGTGGACACCTCATAAACTTGTTGAATTAGTGAACAAATTAATGATGTCATCATTCACCATTGTAAGTAATCCATTACATCAATTTTTTTTGAGCAATATGTTGCTTTGGTATCTACAATATTCAAAGTATTTTGATAGGCTCTATTGATGACACAAAGTAAAATGAACACAACGCTGACCTCAGAGAGTATAGAATTCAGCCAGAGAGCTTATGATTTCTAAGTAGGCACAATAAATGAAATAACTGACAGGTATAAGATTCAAAGGAAGGAGAAATCACTCGAGGTCAAAAGGAAATGTGAAAGCTATCATGTGATTATGAGCAAGAGAGCAACCGAGATGGAATAGGCAGATATACACTGGCCTCTGTGGGTTCTAGAAGGGGGTTACGGTTGGTCAGAACAGAAAGTATAGAAACAATAGGTAGAGTCATAAGAAAAAACCTTTTACAAGCTACAATGGAGTCAAATTCTGAAGCATATTATAAATGAGTTTTAATTTTCACTTTAATGGTATGAAGGATCTGATCCGAAGGGCTATGAGCAGTAGAGTCAGATCCAAGTGGTTTTATACGGTCATTTTGACAATAATTAGTGGGTTAGGCAGAAAAGAAAGAAACTGGATACATATAAACCAATTTGATGACTACTAGAAAGGTCCAGATTAATAAACTTTTAAAAAATTATTATTTTTCATAAATTTCAATGTAGGAGAATGTAATTTCATGTAAAATAATACTCTGGTTCACATAAACTGGATATTTTATAGTAAACTCTAAAAAGTCAAATATTGAATGTTTTAGAAATGTCAGAAGAAGTAGTAAAAAATCAATGTAATATTAGTTATCCTACTTTACATTATAACAAACTCATAACCACTATCCACTAAAAGCTTTGAAATTTCTTTAAGGAACATTATAATAGAGTTTTTAATGGAAAAATAGAAGGTCAGTTTCACAGCAAGAGAGGTCTCCATCAAATGATAGGAGAAATTCACAGTTCACTGCCTTTTCTGGAGTGTATCTTCTGCTTCTGCTTCTTGCTTGAGTTTGGGGCCGATAACAATGGCAGGTGGAGATGGCAAAGGTCAAATTGCTGTGGAGGTGATGAACTAAATCATTATAGAGAAAAAAAAAATGATAAAAAAATCATGAGCAGACTTCTCCAGGGAAAGAAATCTTAAAATAAAAACTATTTGCAGCTGTCCTACAAAAACCCAGATTTCTGTTCTCATAATGTTGCAATCAATTTCTGATTAGCTATACTAATTGGGGAAGTAAGGCCACATTAATCTCAAATTCATTTATACATGGTGACTGACTCAAGGACACTTGATAATATTCATGGCCTGTTGAGATTTTCCAAGGACCATGTTCTAATGATCTAATACCAGTATTCTAACACCAATTCTTAGGAGTCTTCAAGTGCCCTTGAGAAAACTGTGGAAGGAGTGAACAAAACAGAAAAATGAGTATTCCATTTTACTTCATTAACTGTAGAGAACAGGATGGGCATGACATCAACTAAAATGCAATTTTCACAGGGCTGGGGGTATACTGCCTGGGCAATGTTGTGAATTCAGTTCACTAATGGAAATAGTTCCTTTCTAAAAACTTACAGAAAATAAAATCCAAATCAACCTACCATATGAGGAAGCACTGTACAGCTACATCAATTCAAAGTCTGACTCCAGAGACCAACAAATTCTGCCATTCATCACATTCAGATGAGTTAGACTTTCAGGAATTAATCCAAAAGCACTTCTCTCTCTCCATGTACGCACATGTGTATGTTATTTACAAACCAACTTGCTGAAATTCCTCTAGTGTTCATTGTTAACCAGTTCGTAACCAATTATTTCCTGAGCAACTGCCTTATCAGTTACAGAATTTATTAGTAAAAGCAGATTCACATTAAAATGTTTTCTGCTTAGCCTGGTTTCTTTTCTTTCTTTCTTTCTTCCTTCCTTCCTTTCTTCCTTCCTTTCTTTCTTTCTTCCTTCCTTCCTTCCTTCCTTCCTTCCTTCCTTCCTTCCTTCCTTTCTTTCTTTCTTTCTTTCTTCCTTCCTTCCTTCCTTCCTTTCCTTCCTTCCTTCCTTCCTTTCCTTTCTTTCTTTCTTTCTTTCTTTCTTTCTTTCTTTCTTTCTTTCTTTCTTTCTTTCTTTCTTTTTTCTTTCTTTCTTTCTTTTTTTTTAGATTGTATTTATTTATTTGACAGAGAGAAACACAGCTAGAGAGGGAATATAAGCAGGGGGAGTAAGAGAGGGAGAAGCAGGCTTCCCGCTGAGCAGGGATTCCCAAAGCAAGAGTCGAACCTGGAACTCCGGGATCATGACCTGAGCCAAAACCAGAAACTGAAGGACTGAGCCACCCAGGCACCCCTTAGCCTAGTTTCTTATAGTTGGTCTATGTTTGTAAACAGATCATCTGCAATATCTGAATATTTGTGTTAAAGACATGTAAATACCTTGGACCTGAATCCCTGTGATATTTCAACTGGGAAGTCGGTTACTTGTTGACATGTTCTTACTGTATCAGTGAAACCCATATTGTCATGTCAGTTCTTGCCAGGAATTTCTCAACAATATGGATTTTTTTTTCAGTATCTCAGTAAGTATCGATATGCCTCTCCAAATAAAAAAGAATAAGTCAATTTGCAACTCTGATGAAAGTTATATACTCTAATTAAAAAAAAAAAAAGTGTCAAATGTGCCCTATAATTTGCACACAGTCTGAGGAAGTTCTGCAGTCCCCTAACAGTGAAGCTTTCTGTTGCAGGCACAAGGCCTTCGATCCAAGTCAACGCACCCGGTAGTTAGTAACGCCTTGTGTTGCTGAGAGTGAACTGTTCTGTAAGGTTGTCTGTGTTCTGGTATGGATGATCAGGAAGTAAAAATAATCACAGTCCTACTCATAATTATAAAAACAACATCAGTGCCAATAGCAGTAACTGAAGATTTTATTTAAATTTCTCATTTTAAAATAAGCCTCTTATTTAAAATAACTAGGAGAAATGCATCATTTGTTTTTATAAGTGCTGACAAAATAAGAAACAGCCAGGTTTTTAACAACTATTTAATCCAAGATTGTAAACTCAGTCTAAATGTTCCCTTAAAATATGAACTTCTTAATATTGAACCTGTGTTGGAGCACCTGGGTGACTCAGTCGGTTAAGAGTCTGCCTTTGGCTCTGGTTATTATCCCAGGGTCCTGGGTCCAGCATCATGCTCCCCCGCTCTGCAGGGAGTTGGCTTCTCCTCCCATTGCTGCTCCCCTTGCTTGTGCTCTCTCCCTCTCAAATAAATACAATAATAAATTTAAAAAAGAAAAAAATGAACCTGTGTTAACTAACCGAGCTTTGTCCGGGATATAGTTCTTTAAAAACCTTGTACTTCTTTTCTTCTGATTTTAGGTACTGTAGGGGCCAAGGCTGCCCCAGAATGTGACACTTGAACAAATTATTTAAAATAAAAGTTTCTTAAGAGGAAGCCTGTACAAGAAAGACACTCAGCCCTTCCTCTGTCCCCTGAAAGCAGCAAATCAATTTCCCATGTGAAAGGTGTCCTCCCTGTACCAGAGGATAAAGAAACAATTTTACCACCAGAGATGCGAAATTTAAAGCCAAGTGACCTTGTTTACTTTTTACAAATTTACGACCCCAGCCCAAATTCTGTTTAGAATCCTTACTAATTGGAGCTCCCAAAGTTAAGTTTTCTTTGTTCTGATGATTCCTCATAGATTTATTATCGCTTTGTCTAAAAATATAAAAACTGCCTGCCTTGGTCATTTGCTTGGGTTTTAATTTCATTGTTGGGCCTCCATGTGCATGTAACAAAATTGGGTTTTTTTGTCCTATTAATTTGTCTTATTTAAATTTAATTCTTAGTCCAACAGGAAGACCTTGAAGGTGCAGAAGAGTTGGTCCTTCCCTTCAATACTTTATCAATTTTATATCAGTCATTATAATCTATGTGTGGCTTTGTGATACACAGGACAATAATTAAGTTATTGTAAGAAGAGAACTAGATGCTCCCTTTCTGGAAACCTAGAAGAATGGTAAATGTGAATATTCCATCATTAAGGGAAAACCATCATGTCTCTGATGTTATAAGCACTGACTTACCCAAGAGGTGGGCAGGGAGATGGAAAACCAGAGGCCTCAAAGCATTTGGAAGATCAGGGAAGAGTAGAAGTCCCTCAGTGATAAGGGAAGGTTTTGCAGGTTTCTGGGACCCTCACTTGGATTAGGTGACATCAAAAGTAGTGGAAATGGAGACCAGGGAGCTTGTCATTCCACCTGGGGCCCTGCTATGTCCTCTGTGCTCTTTTCCCACAAAACATGTGAAATCAAAATATTTGCCTGGGGATTTTGAAATATTTTTCTTAACCATTTGATTTCTCCATGACCAACCCAGTTACACATCGATTTTAATGTGAATTAGAAAAACATGGATATTCTATTCATAATAATGATATGAAGTTCATTTAAAAATATATCAAAGTAGAGTGTTCTTTGGGGTTATCCCAACACTCATATACACCTTGCTCTAGTTCCTTGATGATGACTTCCTTCCTTCACCCATCTTTATTTTTTAAATGTTTAAATTTTTTTTCCATAACCTAGCCACCCTATCCCTCCCCCCCCCCCC
>PITA01005028.1:0-104616 GCA_004023965.1 Spilogale gracilis | reverse complement strand
TCAAGAATCTACCCTGGATGGCGCCTGGGTGGCTCAGTGGGTTAAAGCCTCTGCCTTCATCTCAGGTCGTGATCTCAGGGTCCTGGGATTGAGCCCCACATAGGGATCCCTGCTCAGCAGGAAGCCTACTTCTCCCTCTCTCCCTCTCCCTGCTTGTGTTCCCTCTCTAGCTGTGTTTCTCTCTGTCCAATAAAGAAATAAAATCTTAAAAAAAACAAAAAAAAGAATGTACCTTTGGTTTTCTTCTCTGTTCTCCTTTCTCCCACATGTGGTGCCAAAGCAAAAAAAAAAAAAAAAAAAAAAAAAAAAAAGAGGAAGAAGCAGCAACAAAAAACATCAACTCTATTTTCTCAAAAACTGTGTGGATTATTTTCCCCTTTGTGATCCCCCCTATCAATTATAAGCATTCATTACCTCCCCATCAGACCAATGTACTAGACCCCCACTGGTGCCCAAAGGTATGCACCTCTCCCCACCCTAGGCTTCAAATCACTCCTTTGCACAAGAGCACTTACTGGGCAGAACAAATTCCACAGGTTATTCTGCACCTTGAAAAATTTAGACCTAATCTTCCTTTCTTTATTTATTGTCAATCTTCTTGACATCTACCAAACTTCATTCTCAGAACATGTATATTCAAACCTTTGCGTCCACTTAGAATGCACAATCTCCCCATTCTTCTTTGTTTATTTTTTTCTTTCATGACCATTTCTTTTATTCCCTCATCTATGATTTTCTAGGTCATAGTATTCACCATTTTCTTTGGCACTACAGGACTATAATTAATTTTCCATTTATATTTTCATTTGCATAAAATTTGCTTAGGATTCCTTGGAAAAACTTTGCTTTTGGAAAAGGCTACCCTTTTATAAATACTTAAATTTGTGTCATTAAATTTGAATTCATGTTTCTCCATTATTTTATGCTATTTTGATTTATAACTTACCTCTTTCCATCCCACTCTTGGTCATCTTTTTCCATCTCAGAATAATTCAGGAATCACTTACTTATCATATTTTTTCCTCCCTGATGTTTGAGGAAGTAAAGTTCCATTGTAATGAGGAGGAGTATGGTCAAATTGTTTTGTGATCAGAGTTGTGTTTGAATTTTGCATTCAATGCAAAGTGGACTTAAGTGATCATTCTTCTTAAAATTGCCTCATTTATAATAGTTACTTTAGTGCTTGTCATTCAGGAATTTTTACAGGCATGAGTGTATGTTAGCTATTCACCCAGTAGAAGACATTTATTGAAATATGTCACTTCTCTTCTTCCTCTTTTTTGCTTCTCAGCACAAGTAAGAAAAAAAATGGACAAACTTAACTATAAACCACATAGAGCAAAATTCCCACACTGGGGTTTAATTATAACATTAAGAATATTCTTTTATGATTCATACTTAACGATGTCAATATCCCAAGTGTCCTACTTGTGAAAATAAGCCTGAGTTCCAATCCCACTTGCGTCATTCCCATGTTGTATGACTCCAGGCAAATTAATTAAACTGTCTGAGTTTCAGTTTACATATCTGTAAAAACTCAGTGTATTAATGCTTACCCCTGAAAGGATTGCTTGAGGATTAAATGAGTTTGATGTATAGGTATACCAAGGCATGTTGTTAAAAGACAAAAATTCAATTTTCAAGATCTAATTAGCATTATTAGAAGATTCATGCATTAAATGGTACCCCACCTAGCAGGTACAGGGGAGCTCTGGGGAGTTGTACAAAATGGAAGGTTTTTAGAGAAGGAGGGTGGAGCAAGAAAGCTATTAGCAAAAGAAAAAGATTGTTCTAGTCAAGGCTTCTAGGAAAAGCAAGGGATCTTGTCATGCAGATAACCTCATCTTTGTTTTGGGGGAAAGGCTAGAGCCCAAGTGACAGACTCTGGCACTGATCTAAAAACTCCTGAGTGACTAGTTAAGACTATACTTGCAGGGGGCGGGGAGGGGAGTTGGAACAGCAATTAAATTATGTATAAAACCTGAGTGTGGGAACTCAGTCTAAGGGATGCTATTTTAGGCCTTTAGTTTTCTTTTTATCAATGTATAGATGATGATTTTTCAGTGGAAATAGTCCTATGGTTTAATTATTTCATAAGTTAGATAACATACCATCCAGAATTGACAAAAATCTTGTAGAATAATCAAGTCATTCCTAGTAGAAGGCTCTAGAAAACATGTCCCTCCATAATGGGCTCCTCTCTTTAGGATACAAAACACACACACACACACACACAAAAGACTTAGTAGAGTTAATATTTTACAATCTTACGTACCTTCTTTTATCTTCGTTTATTTTTTTCTATTCTGCTCTTGTTCCTTATAAATTTGACTCTATATGCATACATTTCTTCTTACTCTCTTCTGCTGTTTTCATGGTTCACAGCTCTGGCTGCATGTTAAAATCATCTGAAGAGCCCTAGAGCAAATATACTCCAGATCAATTGAATCAGAATATCACAACTGTTCTTAAACTTTATCATGAATTAGAATCACCAGGAGGGCTTCATCAAATGCAGTTTCCTGCATTTCCTCACCAAATGCAGACTTATCTCCATTGTTTCTGGTTTAATAGGTGTGTAGTAGAGCTCAAATATTTGTATTTCTAACAAATTCTCATGTAATACTGATGCTGCTGGTCTAGGAAACATTTTTGAAAACCACTGCACTCATGAGTAAGACTCAGATGTCATTGGTTTTATAAACAGTTCTCACATGATCCTGATGCACACCAAGGGTTGGGAACCCTTATACTGTCCTTTCCTTGGCTTCAAAAGCTACTCACTATACCCTTCACTCTGTGCCACCATTTTTTTTTTAAGATTTTATTTATTTATTTGACAGAGAAAAACACAGCTAGAGAGGACACACAAGCAGGGGGAATGAGAGAGGGAGAAGCAGCCTTCCTGCGGGGCAACATGCCAATGTGGGGCTCGATCCTGGGACTCTAGGATTGTGACCTGAGCCAAAAGCAGATGCTTAACTAAGGCCTGAGCCACCCAGGCATCCCATGTGCCATCATTTTCAACCCACGGCCTGTACTTACCATCATTTGTTGTCAAGGTAGTAAGGATAAGTACATCAACCATTCATAATCAAGTCATCCATGTATTTGTCCATTCATTTAACACTACTAAGATAAATTACTTGCATGAGGGTTTCAGGGCCTGTTGAGGAAGACTAACAAACAAAAATTTCAGTATCATATAAATGTGTTTCATTGGAGGCATAGGATCAGGGAAAAGGGCTCCTACTGATCTCACAGTGTAAAAGTCAAATCTTCCGTTTCAAATACTAATTTGGTAAGCAAGCCAAGTAGGGAAGAAAATTCTAAAATACATTTTTGGTTTTGTTTTTTACAATTTTTTTTCTTAGAAGAAGGATGCAAATTATAATTGCTTCATGTCTTAAAGACTTATTGTAAGAGATGTTTATCATTCAGTAATCTAAACCCTGAGATAGTAGGGTGGGGTATGGGAGGAAAGAAGACAAATACATTTGGTCAAGCGATAGTGAAATTCAGTACAAGTTTTAAAGTCAATGTCAGCACAAATCCTCATTCTATAACTCAGAATAATCCTTACTTAGCAGAAAGAGTAATAGGACAGAGGTGCAACAATTTTCATCTAAAAATTTATCACAGCTATTTATTGTTGAGCACCACTAATGCCCCCAGTGTACTTGGCATCCCGAGTTACTTATGCCTGGTCAGTGGTAGCCTAGCTAGGCTATAAATCAGGCTCCATTCCTTGACCTCTGTTGATGCCATGGAAAAAATAATTAGCACCTGCACCACAGACTCAGATTCCAACTTTGCTGCCTGTTTATTCATCATTCCAAAGTGGGGGTTGGACAATAAAAACAAACAAACAAACAAACAAACAAAAACAAAAAAAACCCAACTACTTCTGCTGCCTAATCTGACCACCTGCCACTCTGTTCTTTCCAGTTTTCTCTAAACATAACCTTCCGAAGTAGTCTGAGGTGTGACAGACAACCTAACAGCTTTTTCGAAAGGCACAGTTCATGTGCCTGTTCATCTGACTGCTAAGTGACAATTATGTGCTTCTTTGTACTAGGGCCTACCTGTGAAGTTGTTGCTGCCAGTTTCCGTATTCTTGCTATTAACAATTGCCGGTGTTGCCAAGTCTCCGTTTAAATATCTGAGGTGAATATACAGTTCAAATACACTTGTGACAAACATAAAAATGCTTAATTTGTTCCTGTGACTCCAGCCCTGAAGTAAGTAATATCCACTTTGCTCCTGTCTGACACCTGCAGCGAACGTTCATGTCTCACCGGCTTCAGTTCCAGATTCCACTTCTTTGAAATATTTCACTTGACTATATTTACCAAGCTGTTTCTATTAATAATTCAAATTAACCACAACTAAGTTACATTATATGGAAATAATAACACACACCTTTTCACAATGCATGCAAGGTTTAAAAAAGTATTTTGACGTATATATCCAATACAGATAGAATGTTTACTGAATCAGAGAACCATAGAACTTTCGAGAATCTTGGATATAATCTAGTCTTAATTTACACTTTAAGAAATCAAGACCTGGTAAGTTTGTATTACGCAGACCCTCAATGAAAGAATTAAAATGCCAGATTTTCCAACTTTGTAATCAGGAATATTTTCATTAAACTTAGAAGGGTTATATGCACCTGAATGTTTATAGCAGCAATGTCCACAGTAGCCGAACTATGGAAAGGAGCTAGATGTCTACCAACAGAAGAATGTATAAAGAAGATATGGTATAGATATACAATGGAATATTATGCAGCCATCAAAAAGAACAAAATCCTTCCATTGTAACAACATGGATGGAACTGGAGGGGATTATGTTGAGCAAAATAAGTTAATAAGAGAAAGTCAATAACCATATGATTTCTCTGATATGAGGAATTTGAAAGGCAGGGCATGGGGTCGTGGGAGCTAAGGAGGGAAAAAAATGAAACAAGATGGGACTGAAGAGGGAGACAAACCATAAGAAACTCTTAATCTTAGGAAACAAACTGAGGGTTGCTGGGGGACACGAGAGAGAGAGGGATAGGGTAGCTGGGTTATGGAAAAAATAAAAATTAATTTTAAAAAGGTGTCTTAATAAAATGACTGCCTGGGCGCCAGCATGGCTCAGTGGTTTAAAACCTCTGCTTTTGGCTCAGGTCATGATCTCAGGGTCCTGGGATGGAAGCCTGCATCAGGCTTTCTGCTCAGCAAGGAGCCTGCTTCCTCCTCTCTCTCTGCCTGCCTCTCTGCCTACTTGTGATCTCTCTCTCTGTCAAATAAATAAATAAAATCTTTAAAAAGAAAATGACTGCCTGATAATGGCAAAGCTGATGCATAGAACTAAGATAAAATGTCTTATTATTGAATCAAAATAATTTTTTTAATTTTTAAAGTTCTATTTGTTCAAAATCATAAGTTCATACTTTAGTTGTGTCTATGTTCATTTGTTAAATATGCTCTTATAAGGTTATTGCAATTTATTCATTCTACTTTAATGATGCCATTCTCTACACTTTTAATTTGACAACAGTATTCACTTGTCTTTTCAGAGCATCACAGACAGCTGCAGAAGAGAGATCCAACTGCATATTGGCAGGAACCCACAGACATATAAGCCTGTTTGGGGTACAATTGCAGTTTAATTTAGGTTGATGAGAAAACACACCAGAGTTTGCTTGTCGGGAATTTGGCCATATCTTTTGCTGAATATTTATGTGTTTCTAAATTTTTACAAATCCTTAAAATAATATTTTAAATCTACTTAACAGTCTGTATATTGAAGATCTTAGCATTTTCTCAAAGCTCTTATCAACTTTAGATTCTAAAATTATTTAGTGTAAGCAGAATTGTCACAGATAAGAAAACAGATCCTGAGAGATTAAGGAATATTCTCTTAACTGGATAATCACCCAGTTAGTTTATGGCAAAACTGAATTTCAAGATTCTAATGACCCTCAGACCATGGTTTGTCAGTGGGCACTATTAAGCAAACATCACATTTGAAAATGGTATTTTCTTAATACAATTATGTAAAAGTGATGACTTCTCCTTACCTCTAACTCCCTCACCTCATCTAAATTACTATTGTACCCTTATAATAACTGAATAGCCATGCAAAAATGTTCTGCTCTATTTTGTTTAACTGTAGTTATTTTTCTACATATATCTAAGAGTCTTAGAATTAGGTTGCATCTGAGAGTTATCTTGGACGGTCGGTCCTATACTTTGTAACCCTCCACTGTGTGAATTATCTACTTTCTGCTTGAACACTTTTAGTTTGTCTCACAAAGTTTCCTTTGGTAAGTAACTCTAAGACACTCAGTGGTTATTTTATTCAAGTTAGTATTTAATCTATGTTTACCATGGGCAAAATGATGAGAAATATATCACGATTGGTGACATCAGTAATTCATAGTCCAGAGAACAAAAAGTGCTTGTATGCACATAAACATAATGCAAATGAAAACTGATAAATTTGACAAAATTATCCAGATGAGAACTAACATTTCTTGAGTCATTTCTCCCTGCCAGACATAGTCCGTGGAAGAGTGAAAAGTGCCCAAGGGAGGCAGAGACTGTCATCCTCTAAACAGCAGTCAGGAAGAAGTCAGAGCTTGGAAAGTCAAAGCCTGAGTCAAAGTCAAACACTGAGTTAGTGGTGGATCCAGAGTTAAAACCAAAGTCTATTTCTGACCAACACTTCCACAGTATGATACTGAAGCGATCTTAAAGGAAAGGATTCGTAGAGTTAAAGGTGGGATTAAAAAAAATCATAAAGAGAGAATAAAATGAACAAAGATGACAGAAAAAAAAAGCGTAGATCGTGAACAATAAAAGTGTTTCGGTTTCAAGAAAGAGGATTGAGAGCGGATAAGGTAGAATACGTGCACTACAGTCAGATTACAGAGAACCTGGAAAGCCAGTCTAAGATGTTTGTTGGTTATTGAGGAGCTATTGAAATTTTTGAGCATAAAAAAATGACTTAATGAGAGTGAACTTCAAGGACATTAATTTTGGAGAAATTTGAGAAAATATTGGATGAAGCAAAGCTGGAGAGACACAGAGGTTCAGTGGTGTCAGAGACAATGAAAGTGTTGTTTTACCATGAGCCAGCATATTTTTTGTACATTTTTAAATATTATATTAAAAATATTTTATTTATTTATTTGAGAGGGAGAAAGAGAGAGAGCAAGTGAGAGCAAAGGAGCAGGGGGAAAGGGAAGCAGACTTCCGCTGAGCAGGGAACCCGATGCTGGGCTCCATCCCAGGACCCTGAGATCATGACTTGAGCCGAAGTAGACTCAAGCATCTGAGCCACCCAGGCACCCCCATTTTTCATCTTTTTCTATTTCTGCCTTCTGGAATGACAGAGAACACATGCTCTGATTATTTTCTTTTTACAACTTAATATGAGGTTACAAGAAAAGAAATGTATATTTTAATGTATTAAAATCACAACATATAAAAATTGTCTAATGCTTTACTTGCTAAATATTCCATTCTAGAAACCTAGCTTATAAATGAATATGTGCTTCCAGTTCCCTTAAAATATACAAGTGCTAGTTACACCAATAGCACCTAGACAGCAATCATATATCAGATTTATTAATGTTTTCAGGATTTATACAAATGTATTAGAAAAATTTCCTGAATGCATAATGCACAGTAGTACATGTTTGCATTTGATTAAGTGATTTATGAGAAAAATAAATGGAGTGTTTATGATCTGACATGGGAGTACAGAAAAAATATTTTTATGAGGTCCAGCATTATAGTGAATTATATAGAAATTGATTATACCAATTATTAGAGAACTTATAACATTAAAATACACATAAATATTTATTCTCAACCTGTATTCAAATACTCCCTGTCTTTAATCAACAGGACAAAAAGAAACCAAACAACAAAAACGGTACTTATATTTTAACTTCTTTTATATATCTTTATTTATATTTCACATGAAAAGAGGATGCTTAGACAGTATTTTTGTTAAAAATTGACCCATGTAAATATATTCAGGATTAATGTCAAAATTCCTACAAATGCACACACAATATGAACTATTAATTCAATTTATTCTAAGGATAGACTAATGGATAAATGCCAAAATGTAACTACAAGAATGTCTACTAGTCCCTTGTGTATATTAAAGAAAATTTGGGGGTCCATTAAATAAAAACATACTAACAATTTAAAAATTATTTTTGTAAATACATATTTAGTAGATAAAAATATATTTTAATTTATTTAGGTAAAAAATCCAGGCTGAAAGATAATAAATAGGGGATGATAAATTATATGTATATCTAATATATGTAATATATTAAACTAGTTTTTACTGGATAGTGTTTCCATAGGTTTTTTTTTTTAATGTTTTTATCTATTCAACAAACTTTCTGTACTAAAAGAGATTGGAAAGGGCATCTTTTAATAGTTTTTATGTGAGCTGCAGTCTTTTTAGTCTCCATACTTTGAGACTGTTCATTTCACTACAGTTTTCTTCAATCCTGTGTTTGACTATGGCTTCCATCACAAATTTTTTGTTTCCACAGGAATGTATAAAATTCTCAGTTTAGATTTTTTTTTTCCTCCAAGTGTACAAGCTTCTCACTGGTTATTTTTATTCATTTTTTTAAAGATTTTATTTATTTATTTGACAGAGAGAAACACAACGAGAGAGGGAACACAAGCAGGGGGAGTGAGAGAAGGAGAAGCAGGCTTCCCACCGAGCAGGGACCCCCATGTGGGACTCAATCCCAGGTCTCTGGGATCATGACCTGAGCCAAAAGAAGTCGCATGACCAACTGAGCCATCCAGGCGCCCCAATTTTTATTCATTCTTAATCTATAAGAATCAATTTCACTTCCAAACTAATCATCCTATTTTCCACACTGTTTACTTATCTTTATACTGCTATGATACTGCCATTTTAGTCTCTTTTTAGTCATTCATTTCACACACAATATTTTAATAGTATTTTTTCATCTCAATGTATATCTTCTTCGTGGTATTTGTTTTTCCTTATGATACTCTGCTTACTAACACGAGAGGAATGTATACTGGACTTGTTCTGAATCTTTTTCTATGTGAATCTTGATCAAGTCTCCTTCACGTACACAGATTTAAAACCTGTTAAAGTGCAGCATTCATAGCTTGATTTCTAGTATCTAGTAAGTGTTCTTGGACCAAGATTATCCTAATATAGTTATTAAGAGCATGGAATTTGAAACCAGAGCCTGAGTCCATTTACTGTTTCAACTTGGACAGGTTACATAAAACTTTGGTAACTCAACCTCCTCATTAAAAATGAAAATAATATAATACTTACTCTATTGGTCATTGCAAACGTTAACTAAGCTACCGTTCCATAAGGTGCTTAGAATAACACTTCTTACTAAGAAAGTTTTACATAAATATTGGCTACAATTTTTTTTTTAAAGATTTTATTTATTTGACAGAGAAAAACACAGCCAGAGAGGGAACACAAGCAGGGGGAGTGAGAGAGGGAGAAGCAGACCTCCCGTAGAGCAGGGAGCCCGATGTGGGACTCGATCCCCAGTCTCCGGGATCATGACCTGAGCCGAAGGCAGTCCCCCAACAACTGAGCCACCCAGGCGCCCTTGGCTACAATTTTTATTCCTTTCCCCACTATAGCCACCATTCCTTGACTCTCTAAAACTAATTGGAGAAAAGAAAAATAAGAAAAAGGATAGTTTCAAGTGTGCAATACCACTTCTTTGATCTCTGTTCCAATTTATAGCATATAATTGTGAGTATCAATCCTTTGGAGAAGTGACTTATTCTCAGGCCACTTTACCCAACCCTTTTTTATTGACTGTGCTGTCTTATCCAGGAGGGTTTTGTGTCTGACCACTTCCAGGTGATTATTCAGAAATACAAATGGGAGTAGTGATGGTGTGGTGAGGACAAAGCTCTGTGGGTTACTCAAAATACAGTTTATGCACTATAGAAATGCTATTTTTTTAATATTTATTTATACTTTTTATTATTTTGAGCCAAAAAATAGACATGAGGAAGAAGTAAATCCACTTATTATTTTTAAGAACAAGAAATACTACTTTTTTGTTCCTGTTATACATTTATATGATTGATATTTTATGGTTATTTGTTGATTTTGAAATCCAGACCATCATAGTTATCATTAGTAGAAATGTTTCTTGAGTTTTACTAATAGATATGAAACTGAATTTCATATCTAGTTTTAGGTTGCATTCTGAGTTTTTAAATTTTTGTGTTTTTAAAAGATTTTAATGGGAATTTAGAAGAGGCATTAGCAAGTGTGGTTAGTTAGATTCAACTATAACCACAGGTTCTTTACAAGGGATAATCCATTATGTAAGGGTTGGAGATATCAGGTTTTAGTTTTGTTCTGTTTCTTTCCTAAAGAACAAAAATAATAGAAGGAAGTGCAAATGATTTATAGTGCTAAACCTTTAACACTCCCTAGGAAGAGAGCAAGTCTGATACTTATTAACTTTCCTGCCAAAAGGCCATTAACATACCCAGTATAATTTCACAGTGAACTAGATGAAATTATAGATGATAGATAGATGATAGATAGATGATATATAGATAGATGATAGATAGATAGATAGATAGATAGATAGATAGATAGATAGATATGATAGATACCCCTTCAGATGAAGCCCAGTTGATGAAATTAGCAACTAAATGAGGAAGCTCTTTAGGCTGGGGGAAGAGAGGACTCTGTGTGTCTAGTTTGAGCAGCTGAGTTCTATGTTACCATTTAATATGATAACATATCATTTAGAAGGCACAATTTGGGGATTGATAATAAGTCAATCTGGGGAAATAGTAAATTTGATAAGGTTTACTATCAAGTTTATATAAGTTGGATATCATATGGAAATAAGGAGTAAACTATTGGAAATAAAGTAAGGAGTATGGCCATATTAATTTGCAATTTTTTTAATAAATATCCAATGTGACACAGTGTGACAAATACTGAATCAAGTTCTGTGCTATGAGAATGAATAAGACAAAATCCACTCTCCCTCTTCTGCTAGTGACTCACAATTTAGCAGCATAAACCAGAACAAACTCCACAGGCTATCACTGATAAAAATAACAGCTTAGGTTCTGTTCATTGTTTTTGTTCAATTTTGTTGTTCACTTTTGTTTATTATTAAGCCAACACAGAACACACAAGAGGTCGTAAAAGGATTTGTGAGAGAAAGTGACCATCAAAGTCTCCCTATTCTTTACAGAGATGAGCTCAAAGTTCTAAGTGTGTGACTAAGGAATAAGAACCCCCCCTCCTCGCCGCCCCCCCCCCGCCACAGAGCAGCTGGAAACTGAGGACTTCCTGTCTCATACACCTATAGACTGAAAGACTTCATTAACATTCAAGAGTCTACCTAAGGAAATTCTTTCTGTATCACAACTACACATTTACATTCCACTTCTTAACGTGTCACTTTCTACTTGAGGTTTCAACAGAGAGGCTTGGTGATCCTATCATAGATATGCAACATATACCCCAGTAGGGTATATGTTTCATAAAAATAGAACAGAGAACTACATTCTAGAACTACATTCTAAACTCACTGGGGAGAAGCCACAATAACTTACCTCAGGAATGTCTCAAAAATATTAAAAGCTATCTTACCCTGAAGGAATTATGTTAGAAAAAAAGATAGCGTGAACAAGGTCTAGAATAAAGGAAACAATGGAGCGAATCAAGAAACTGCATAATATGGCTATAGCCTGGTCTTGCCTTCCTTGGGTTTTCAGATGTAGATAATTTTAAAGGTATATCCTAAGCACTATGATCCAGAAGCAAAATGAATTATTTCGATAATTGAACTCATTAAGAAACAATTTCAAATGTTGAAAGACTAGCCAAGAATAGTAATGATGGACTGTGATATATTCTAATTTAGAGTTCAGTTCCTAGTTCCTCACCAAAAAAACACTTCTACTGCTTCTGACAATACTAGGTATGATTTATTAAATGTCTTTTTTATACTTCCATCACATTAACAATATTTTAGTGTATCCAGGAGGAAGTTAGCATTTTACATGACATTGTTTTCCTTTAGAAATGGTCATAATTATAGTCACTCAATCCTCAGCACCTTTTCCTCTCAAATCTCCTATGCATCACTATAAAGAAAAACAGGCAGAGGGGTGCCAGTCTCTATTTCTGAGATGACAAAACTGAAGTTCTGAGAGCCTAATTCACTTTCAAGGCTAACACAATAGCATAGCCAGAATTTGAACCCATTCCCCTGCCCAGTGTCCATATCAGTTTTCCAGAACTGTAGAGAAGGCAAGATTATACAATTGCTTCTGATCATATTTGATATGTCTTTGCTTTTAATATTAAAAATATTTCATTGTCTATACAAAGATGCCATGCATGGTAGTTGAAAGGGACCTTAAAAATTGTAGCCGGCTAGCATGATGGCAACATTATCCCATTTCAGTCTTTCTGATCCAGTTGACAATACGTGACTGTGCAAATCTTTCCAAAGTGCCATTTCATCCATTAAATGCACATCATTCCTGTACAAATTAGGTACAAAATAAATGTCTATAAAGAAGTTGGTCTGAAAAACACAGTGTCTCAAAGTAGAAGTTTATTTTTTTTTATAACACTCTATGGTTAGGTATACAGTCCAAGATAGGTAGACAACCTGGTTTCTTGGGATTTTTTTTGGAAATGAAGCTTAATTACACCTTGTTCTGTCATCTTCTAGTATGTTGTCCTTGTCTGTGTGGTCCAAGCTAGCCCCATCTCACCTTTGTGTTTCTATTGTAGGTAGTAGATAGTAGGTGTGTAGAGGTTAAGTGAAGAAGTAAAGGAAGAGTATGTTCACATTAAGCAAGTACATCTGCAGCGGTTCATCCAGAGAAGCAAAACTGATATGATACATGTATATATGCATAAACACTCACATATACATATGCATAATTTAAATATATTATAATTTTATTATATATCATATACATAGCTTATTGCAAGGAAATTGCTCATTCAGTTGTGGAGACTGGATGAGCAAATACAAAATCCACTGGAAGAAGAATAAAATGGGAGGGGTAGAACTATGGGTATGGTCTGAAGCTGAAATTCTTCATTCTGTCATTTCTTCTCTTAATCCTCCTACTCTTCTTTCTCTTCCTTCATTTTCCTTTCTCCTTCATCTCTCTCTTTCTTGCTCTTATATATGGGAAGACAGCTCTGTTTCAAGGCTTTCCAACTGATTAAGTCAGACCCACACAAATTATTCAGAAATATATCTTACATAAAGTCAATAGATTTGGGACTTTACTTTTTTTGAGAAGTCTCTTCATAGTAGCACTTTGTGTTTGGTTAAATAGTTGGGAATGGCGGCCTAAGTAATTTCATATAACAAAAAGACCCACCATAGCAAATTACCTGAAAATTGTTCATATTAATTTCATTCACATTTCACTGAGAAAAATATAATTGTATAGCTGCACACTGTTGCAAAGGAGACTAAGAATGGTAGTCGTTAGCCAGGCAGTTGTGTATCCACCTAAAACGCCATCAGCTTCACTGGCTGCAATGTCTCAAAATTGCATTTAAAACACTTTTTAAATTCATATCACCTTGTCTAATAAAGATCTTAATTTTTTCTCCTTTTGGCCTTTCCATTATAATTATCCAGAATTTATCTTTTCTATATAATTTGCTTCTTTCTATTACCTATTCCAGCCTTCATCTTTCCCTTTCCCCCCCTCACTGTTTTCTGTCTCAACAGTAAGTAGAGAAAGGATTTATGCATCAAGTTGGCCCAGTTCAATGTTTTAACTTTTATTTTTCTGAATCTACATACAGTGAGCTTTTGACCATGTCCTATTTTCCCTTATAGTAAGCATCCCCTTTCTAGTGCCTGAATCCTAGCTTCTCTCCCATGAGTAGACAGACATTAGGTTAGAAGAAGGAAATAAGGGGGATATTACTTGTATTTCCAAGAAGCCATGCCACTTCCCATAAAAACTCACCAGAGATGGTCGTTAGTGGGAGAGGAGTGAAGTGCCTGCCTGAAGATAACATATCAATTGGTGTTCCCCAGACATACTTTATTTCATACTTCATGTTAGGATATATCTTTGAATATATATGATAACCCTAGAGTAGCAGTCTAAGTGATTGGAGAGGAAACTAATTCCCCACCCCTGAAATCTATTAGCAAGATAAATATGGAAAGCCTTTGTAACAGTTTACAAACTGTCAAAGACAATCCACATCAATTTTTTGTTGTCCTTTTTCTGATGAAATTTGACATAACTTGTTCTCATATCAGAGGAGTCAAATAAGACTCCAGCAAAACTGAAGTTATATTTATTCTTACTGGCATGAGTCAAATATTTAATCTGATCTGTAGCACAAGGACCAGACACTTCTTTCAGAATATCCACGATCCGTGCCATACTACTGTTTTCATCTGTGCACCTATTCCACTTATTCTTCTCTTTCTCTCTCCCTCTCTTCCTCTTGCTCTCTGCAACCCTCATTTTCTCCCTCTCCTGTGAATATTTATGCCTTCATGGTGAAACCCAAGGAAACAGTAGCTGGCTCTTAAAATCAAGCAGCTGTGCACCTACATTCAGCGAAGTGTTAGCTGTACCTTGCATTTCTCAACTAGATGATTTTGCATCTCGTAAAACCATCTCAAACATTCTATTGTTTATTTTCCTTTTTATTAAGGCAACTATTAGGCAACAAAGTGGCTGTCTCTGTTCTACCAACACACTTCACTGAGGAGGCTATTTTAGCACCCTGCGTGAGTTGGCTGCACTTCAAGAGACCAGAGGTAGTGATACTTTGCTGAGACATTATCAAATCCTGTCCACTGAGATGGAAGAATTCTCCAGAAACATTGAATGGAGAAAATTACACATGACCAGAGGACTGTGATACTTAAGAGCCATGAAATTACTTGGAAACTTAATTATGAAAAAGCATGAGATGATTCTAGGGCAGGAGGTCAACTTGCCTCTGATTTTTACTCCTATTAATATGGAAAAAATCTTTTTACATAAAGTATAATTCCTTGGGCATCTCCATTAAGTTTCTTGTTATATACTTACTAATTAAAAGTCTTTTGTAACCTTTAAATGATGAATTATCAGTAAATATCTCCATAATATTCACATACCTGGACTGATACAATTTCTTTTAGAGCAAGAAGAAGCCACATGGCATCATTTATTAGGAAGAGAAATTGAGTTTTTCATAAAGTACTGGGAATACATTCCTCTGGCATATTCTAAACACAGATCTTTGAAAACCCTCAATTAATAATGTGCTGAGATGTATCTGTGCCCTATCCCCTAATCACAGGATGAAAATATACATTCTTTCTGTTTTTTTTCATTTTTAATGTTTAATCTCAAAACATAAATTTTCCCTTACAGAGACCATCAAAAGACAAATTCCCTTAGTGGCATTTTACAATTAATTTTAATATCCGTGAACTAAGCACGTAAATTCTTCTAGTCATAGCATATGCAAATATATTTCTGCATATCTTTGAAGTAGCTGTTATTAAATGCAGATACCATCTCTGCTTGGGGCTGAGCATTTAAATGGTTTTTATAAAATAACAAAAGATGCTGTATGTTGTTTTCTAGATGGTTTATTTTATTCAATAAATCTCTTCAGACAGAAAGCCCAAAAATGCTGTAACTCAAATTCCATAACTAATAACTCATGGAATGTGAGTCTTAGTATGAATAAAGGTCTTAAAATCATTTAAATCCATATTCTTTATCTAGACAAGTAAGACATAATAAAGAGGAAAGTCTGGACAAATCCATTGCAAATAAAAATTTTACTCAGGAAATTTAAATTAGATACAAGATACAATGAATTATCACAAGAGATGAAGAGCTTGCAATATTTTCTGTATCTGTGTCCATACTTTGGTAATATCCTCTGTATTAATCAGCATTCTCCAACAAAACAGAACCAAAATAAGAATAGAAATATATATTATATATTATAATATGCACTTATACAATAAATTATATTATATAACATCTTTTATATAGTTATGATATATAATGTGTATATATGTATCTTGTGTATATATACATTATGTATTTTGTGTATATATATACACATTCTATATAAAATAATAAATTGGTTCGCATACTTATGGAGGTTGGCAAGTCCTTTCCGCCAGTTGGGCTAAGCAGGATCCAGACCCGGAGGAGTGGTTCCAGCTGGAAAGCCAATGTTGCGGATGTCTGAATACAGTCCACTAGAGAGTTCTCTCTTATTTGGGGAGGGGAGGGTTTTTTGTTCAAGTCAGACTTTCAGCTGATTAGATGAGACCCACTCATGTTATGGAGAATAATCTGCCTTTCTCTACCAATTAGAATGCTAATACCATCCAGAAACACATTAGCAGAAACACCTATAAGAATTTCACCTACTCTTTGGGCACTGCATAAACCAAACAAGTGGACACATAAAAAAAACTATCACCCACTCTCGATCATTTAAGATGAAAATTTTTGTCTCTACATAGCAAGTTGAAAATTCATCAGGGTTTTTTTTTAAGTTTTTATTTATTTATTTGAGAGAGAAAAAAAGCAAGAGATAGAACTGGAGTAAAGAGGATGGGGCAGAGGGAGAAGTGGACTCCCTGCTGAGCAGGGAGCTGGATGTAGGACTTGATCCCTAGACCCTGAGATCATGACCAGAGCAGAAGGCAGATGCTTAACTGACTGAGCCACCTAGGCTCAGGTTTTCACATCAAAATATCCCCTGATCAGGTTTACACATAAAAATATACATTGGAGTAAAGAGAAATAGTCAAATATGTAGGCCTTATATGTTTTATAAGGTAAATTTTTTAAAAAAGCTTATAAAACCAAACGAGAGAAACAATATTAATTTTAATCTATTTATTTATTTATTTGTTTATTTAAGTGGGCTTCATGTCCAGTAAAGGGCTTGAACTCACAACCCTGAGATTAAGAGTTGCATGCTCTACTGACTAAGCCAGGTGCCCCCAAATATTAATCTTAAATTGAAAATCTCATATCATATTCAGTGCACAGAAGGGACTAAGAGTTTGGCTGTAAGACAGAACAGTGTTTCCCAAATGACAAGTGACTGCCATTAAGTGTTACTGGATAGTTTTCAAGAAGTTGTGAAATGGAAACCTGGGGCAATGAGTTAACTCCAAGAGAACATATGGTGGATTTGGTTAATTTTGTTCTAGGCAAAGAGCCTTAAGTGTTTATCTTATCTTGAACAAAACATATATAGATTAGTGAAGGAAGAAATATTTATGAATTTGGAAAACTGACTCAGCATCTAAAATTTCTAAAATTCTAGAACATATTGTTAAATACATGCATTGAAGGCACACTAAATTTATTTAAATAGCAACTGAATCCCCTCATTTTTTAAAGATTAATAAATATGTCTATCCAGATAATGACATCAATAAGTAAACTTTTATACAGAATAGGGCAATAGTGTGTTAGACAAATTGGAATTAAACTGAACCAACATTCTGATGATTCAGTTTCAACTCAGAGTAATATTTGGTGGAGTTACAAAGGCCTTTGCCATATTTTCCTCATTTAGTAATTTTCTAACAAATAGGATACAGTTGTAGAGGGAATATCTGGTATAGAGGCAGTTTCCAAAAGGCTGGAGAGTTTAGTTAATGAGTTGTAATTAAAAAAAAAATAACAACAACAAAGATTTGAAAATTATAGCAGAAATTTTGTTATGGATCAAAACTAGGGAGCTTTCACAGATACAACTGTGTTCTTGTATTTTGATCGTAGAAAGCAATGTTTCTTCAATAACTCATGGCTGAGATTGTGTGGAAAAAATCTAGGAAGAGGCTTCCTTTTCTAGCTGTAGGACAGATTGGGGGTCTTAAAAAATCTCATCATTAAAAAGCAATTAAAACAATGGCTTAACAGTTTTTAAGATTTATTTATTTTAGAGAGATAGTGAGGGAGAGCATGTGTGCAAGCACATGCATGCTTGCGGTAGGGCAGAGGAAGAGGGGAGTCTTAAGCTGACTCCCAGCATTCAGCTGAGTATGCAGAGCACAAGGTAGGGCTCAATCCTGTGACTTATGAGATCACAGCCTGAGCCAAACCAGTAGTCAGTGGCTTAAATGACTGTGCCACCCAGGTGCCTCATGGCTAAATATTTTAAAAATATTTTTATTTTGAAGACTATAAGGCAAGAAATTCCCTCAGGGGCCAGACCCAATTTTTCTTAAACAGTTTTACTAAATTATAATTGACATTCAATGAACTGTACATATTTAAAGTATCTGGTAACTTTGGAAAAATGTATACATCACAAAAAACTCACCACATTTAAGAAAATGAATTTCTCTATCTCCTCAAAAGTTCCCCTGTGACCATTTGGTAGTCTCTTCCTTACACCTCTCCCCACATCCCAGACAACCACTGATATGCCATCTGCCTTGATTGATTAGTTCTCATTTCCCATAATTCTAATATGTATCAAAATATACAGCATGGTCACATTATTCCATATTGACCAGAAGTGAAATTTGATGCATAACTTTTTAATGGCTTAATTGAGGTGACAAAGGACAGAGACAAGATCTTACACAAGGTGAAAAGTCAGAATGAAGACTTTTGCATAAAACTGGGTCTGTCTAAATGCAAATCCTTTGTGGAAGGTTGAAGAAGAAAAAAAACAGTATCTCAAAGGGAAACAGTATAGAAACTATGTCTATGGCTATTGTCTCTTAGATGAGAAAGGAAATAATTAGAGCTGAGATTGTTTCCATTACCTAAAATTTATGGTTCAAAATAATCCAAGCTGAGAATTCAATCTAAAATGATTGTCCAATGGTAGTGATTTCAGATACTTGGGAGAAATATAAGCAAATTTTCTCTGAAGGAACGTTAAGTTTCAGTTCATGACATCTGAGAAGCTAACAACATCAAGACTAGATTAGATCAAGCAAGGGTTTTATTTGAGAAAGCACCTGTGAAATATAAAAGGCTTAGAGGAGAAGTGATTAAAAGGAGTTTTCAAGTTGTCATACAGGTCTGGCACCTGAGAAAAGGGAGACTGAGAAGGAAAGATTGTGTAGAAAGGCCACAGCATAATCAAATAGCCAGTTCCTTTCTGATTGGTGTCCTCAGTGAATAGGGCCATGTTGGGCACTAACACCGGACTCTGTTGCTGGCTGTCTGATGTTGTGAGCAAGTGGTAGCTTCTCGGTGGCATATGGATTATCACATAGATGAAGAGAAATGAATAGGAAGTGAGAGATAAATTGAGACATATACGGAAACTAGATATATAACAAGGCAGTATTTATGATCAGTAGCAAAGAAGGGTATCAAATTCAAAAAGACATATGCACCCATATGTTTATTGCAGCCTTATTTATAATAGCCAAGATATAGAAGCAGCCAAAGAGTCCACTGATACATGAATGGATATAGAAGATGTGGTATACATATTATGAATATTACTCAAGCTTAAAAATGGATATGATCTTGCCATTTGGGACAACATGGATGAACTAGATGGTAATATAAGTGAAATAAGTGAGACAGAAAAGGACAAATACCATATGATTTCATTTGTAAAGAAAACAAAACAAATAAATAAACAAAAAGCAGAATCATATCTATAAATACAGAGAATATACTTATGGTTACCAGAGGGGACATGGGTGGAGGGTGGGCAAAATGGGTAAATGGGAGGGGGAGATACAGGCTTCCAGTTACAGAATGAAAAAGTCATAGGAATAAAAGACTGTAAAATATATAGGGAATATAGTCAATGGTATTGTAATAAGGTTACATGGTGATAGACAATAGCTACATTTGTGGGGTGAAAATAGCACAACCTATAGAGTTGCTGAATCACTATGTTGTACACCTGAAATTAATGTAGATTTGTGTGTCAACTATACTCAAATAAAGCATTTTTTTAAAAAAGTACTATAACACTTTCCTAATCACATGCTTTCCTAATTAAAAAAAGAAAAAGGAATATTATAAATTATTTTACAAGTACTTATGATTCCAAATACATTTTGAGCTGAAATGTAAAGTGCAAATATTTAAAGTGCTTCTAAGATTGTAGGAAATATAGTCATGATTCTGAGGAAGGAAAAGATACTTGTTTTACATTATTTTATAAATAAGATAAGCAAAATGTCATGGAAAAAGTAAATTAAATTGTAATAAAATTATAAAATTCTGTTGTCTTAAAACACTATAAAGTAGGGGCACCTAGGTGGCTCAGTTGGTTAAGTGACTGCCTTTGGCTCAGGTCATGATCCCAGAGACCTGGGATCAAGCCCCGCATTGGGCTCCCTGCTCGGCGGGAAGCCTGCTTCTCGCTTGTGTTCCCTCTCTTGCCTCAGCAGAGAGGTGGGTCCTGGACCACAGGATGTCTGGCACGTGAAATAATAACATGGACATGGAGATCTGATGACAGATCCAACGTCAGTTAGGAGAGACCTATGAAGCAGGCTCAGGCTCACGCTCTGGCTCTCTAGCTCTGGATCTGGCTCTGGCTCTGGCCTTCTTGCTCTGCTTCTGTCTCTGCTTTTGTCTCTCTTGCTCTGTTTCTCTTGCTCTCTCTTCGCAGGCTCTCTGCCTTTGCCTCTGCCTCTGGCACTGCCTTTGTCTCCCTTGACTGTCAAGGGTCCCAGTCTTTTATTATTCAAAAGTGAGGAAGTTGGGTGGTTGGAAGTTGGTTAAAGATTTAACTGCTTTTACACCCGCCCTAGAGACAGGATTAGTATTGTTACTGCAGGGTACAGAGTGATTGCTTAAACTCACAGAAGTTGAGACCATTGAGGCAAAGGGATCAAGGAATACAGATAAGAGATACAGAGATATGATTACCAGGAGGAGGATTAAATGAACAATATGTCTTGGATAAGCACACAAAGGACATATTGCCCCAGCCCACAGGATAAGTGGCTTTCCGGATTCTAGGTGGGGAAAGCCCGGAGGGGCTTTCATTCACATTCACAGGTACCTCCACCAAAATTCCTGGTGGCTTGGGCATGGCAGGAGGGGCCGATCACACACGGTCCCTGACAGCTGAGTTTCTCTCTGTCAATAAATAAATAAAATCTTAAAAAAAAAAAACTATAAAGTAAATAAAAAGGCAAACCCCTAACCAAGAGGCAATATTTCAGCCGATATAACAGAAAACTCTTAGTGTTGAGAATATATACAATTTTTTGCAAATAGGCAACATAAAAAGAACCAATCAGGTAGAAAACTAAAGAAACCATATGAAAAGACATTTTACCCAAAGGAGAACACAGATGAACAATAAATATAAGAAATGATGCTTAACATCAGGAAATGCATATTAAAACTGCAATGAAAAAATATTCTATAGTTAACAGACTTGCAAAATGTAAAATGTGTTACTGGGATTGTGGAGCACGAAGAACTAATATACAGATAGTACAAGTGTATACTGTTGCAAACATTTAGGGAAATCATTTATCATTAATTCTTAAAATTGACTATGTGTATATCCTGGACAGGCACCAATGTAGGTGCAGCAAAATGGCTAGGAGAAGAGATTCCAGTTTGCAGGACATGTTTTTCAGGACTTAGTGGTAAAAATTTAGGGATAATAACAAATGTAGGGATAAAAGCAATCTGTCACATGTGGAGAAAAGGAGCAGCATCCTCTCTCCAAGCCATCTGGGGAACAGTAGCAAGACTGAAAGAAAGATTTTAAGATACAGATTTTTAAAAATTATACAGTTGTCTCTGGAAGAAGCATTTTTACTTGGCATATTCACAGTAGCAAAAAAAAAAAAAATCCAGTTAATGATGAATGTTCAAGAATATTTGTGCCTAATTAGAAAAAGAATAATTTTAAAAACTAAATCAACTTAAGAAGATATTGCCTTTCATAGGTAAAGTGGAATATCTCCAATTTACTCCTAAATGATTGAATTATTGAGAAAAAATATATATATAGAGAGAGAGTGCAGGTGCTCAAACAGTCTCCAGACACACACTCCGTGTGCACATCCTGTATAATCCCATCACATTGGTACAGGCAGAGCCTGTGAATATGATAAGATATTACTCTCATAATTAGACTACTTATCAATTAATTTTGAGTTAATCAAATGGGAGATTATCTGGTTGTGCCTGATCTAATCAAATGAGCCCATGAAATCATTAAGATTAGAAGGAACCATGTTGCAAGAACCTGGGTGAGAGCCATCAACAGTGGAGTAATCTAACCAGTGTATGGCTTCAGGGAGATGAATTCTCCCAACAGCTGTGTGAGCTTCAAAAAGAATCCAACCTTCGGGTGCCTGGGTGGCTCAGTAGGTTAAATGGCTGCTTTCAGCTCAGGTCACGTCCTGGGATCAAGCCCAGCATCAGGCTTCCTGCCCAGTGGAAACTCTTTCTCCCTCTCCCTTTGCTGCTCCCCCTGCTTTTGCTCTCTCTCCCAGTCTCTATCTCAAATAAATAAAGCCTTAAAAATAAAAAGAATTCAACCTTTAGGAAGAAGGATGTCCAAATAACTTAATTTCAGCCTTTTAAAAAATTTTTATTTATTTATTTATTTATTTATTTATTTATTTATTTATTTGACAAAGAGAAACACAGCTAGAGAGGGAACACAAGCAGGGGGAGAGAGGGAGAAGCAGGCTTCCCACTGAGCAGGGAGCCCAATGGAAGACTAGATCCCGGGACTCCAGGATCATGGCCTGAGCTGAAGGCAGACACTTAATGCCTGAGCCACCCAGGAACCCCTTAATTTCAACCTTTTCAGACACTATACAGAGGACCCAGTGAACCTGTGCCTAGACAAGAGACCCACAGAAACTGAAATAGCAAATTCATATAAGTTATCAGGTTTGTGATCATTTGTTATACAGCAATAGGAAGTCAATGCAATGTTAAACCTGAATAAGAAAGATGACTGATTCTGGTGATCTGGGTAATATAGTATGATATTGTTTGTGCACAAACACACACACACACACACACAAACCTGGGCATCTAGTTTACTTGAGAGCCAGGTATCTTGGTTTATTCTGTTCTAGATAGTACTAGTATTAATTGCAACATATTCATACACTTGACATAGTCATTTAGAAAGTTTTCTGAGATTGCTGTTTCCATCACTTTTTATGTATATGCAATGTCTTAGTCCCCTAAATCTCACTCACGTAGACAGATCCTGAAAAAAATAAAAGAACATGCTAAATTCTTAAACTAAAAAAATATATATTATAACTTTTGAATAAATGTAAGACTTACTGAAATGGTTTTTCTAACACTTTATATTTTAAGAGTTTAAAATAGTTCATGAAATTTAGATTTTCTGGTTCAATATTTTAATAAATAAAATATGTACTTCCTGGGGCGCCTGGGTGGCTCAGTTGGTTAAGCAACTGCCTTCCGGCTCAGGTCATGATCCCAGAATCCTGGGATCGAGCCCCACATGAGGCTCCCTGCTCGCAGGAAGCCTGCTTCTCCCTCACTCACTCCCCCTGCTTGTGTTCCCTCTCTGGCTGTGTTTCTCTCTGTCAAATAAATAAAATCTTTAAAAAAAAAATGTACTTCCTGATACTTCCTCCCCCACAAATTTTTCATCTTTTTCTCTCACAAATACTAATGATTTACTCCAACATGGAAGAGAGTGAACACTTCAAAGGATCTGTGGTACATAGTGTGCCTCACAGAGTGAGGCTGGTGGTACAGGAAATCCAGCTACTTAAAAGATTTGGTTTGACTTTCATGTTAGCTGGAACAAATAATCTTAATATACCCCATGGTAATGCCAATGGGATTTTTATGATTATTGTTAAAGGCATCACACTGTCCATTATCTTTGTTTCTTTACAAATACTATGTCTAATTCTTACCTCCTTTTTGTGGTGGATCATCTTTACAAATAATCTCATATAGTAGTTGAGAAAGGTCACTATTGAATTGTTCATACAATCTTCATAGTAACTGAATATGGTTATATTTGGCTAAAGGAATCTTCCCAGAATTTCCTTGCCCTATTAAGATGGCAATATTATTGTATGTTCATTTTTAGTAAATATCAAGGTAATAACTGCCAGGAACTGGGGACACAAAGTATTGCCAATTAACTCTTGAGAAAGTTTAAGCCAGTTTGAACTACCTCCTGTACTGTCAGATGGAAATGTGTCAGTCTCATAAATTTATAGTAAATCTACTCATTTGCATGTTAAACATAATTTCCCATTTGATAACCAATACATTTTGACATTAAAATATTTTAATTATATTTTTAAATTATTAATAAGGCTCTTGGCATGTAATTATTGATCATTTATTGTTTCTTCTTCCCTAAATAAATTCATGTTTTCACCTAATCTTAAAACACTTGCTTTTAATTACTGTGAACTTCACACAGGATTCTCCACAGATTGCTCAAACAATGTTCTTTTGGTTTCTCTAAAAAATATCTTACAAAAGGAAAATTTTTGGCTTTCTCAGTAGGATTCACCTTAATATATATGAAATAATGCTTTTTTTAATGTTTGCATTACTAAACTAATAAGTGTTCAGTTGGCAATTACCAATAGACAAAGTGTCAGTTTATTCTTTTAAAAATACTATTAATTATAAGTTATTGGGGCACCTGGGTGGCTTAGTCATTAAGCATCTGCCTTTAGCTCATGTCATGATCCTGGAATCCTGTGATCAAGCCCCACATTGGGCCCCCTGTTCAGCAGGAAGCCTGGTTCTCCCTCTCTCACACCCCCTGCTTTTTTCCTTCTCTGGTTGTTTCTCTCTGTCAAATAAATAAATAAAATCTTTTAAAAAATTATAAGTTATTGTTCAAAAGATAAAATGCATAATCAACCTTAGTAAAAAGAATTACTATATAATTTTACCAGTGTTGGAATTCAATATTGTAAGATTTTCCCATATTTTATTTTTAAGTTTTAATATTTGCTAGTATATGATAACATGAATAGATTTTTTCATTAAGAAATTCACCATCTTCATATAATTTCTATTACAGTCTTTCTATGTTTCTTTTCTCCTCCATTTCAGGCATACTTAGAGTTAAAAAAAAAGGTTGAGACTAAATTGAAATATTTGTAAACAAACTATTTGACTTTATTTATTAAGATTTAGTATATCCATATAATTCTAAATATGAGATGACAAAGCAAACTAGTTTCTTATTTCAATGAAAATGCTTATTAAACCCATTAAAAATAAATTGTATATACTGGGTTTTAAATAAAGCTATATATATTCTATCTCAACAAAGTCTGCTGTTCCATGAAATACTTTCATCATTCAAATAAATAAAAATTTCAAAATTTTTCCTACTCATAATGTTCCAAAGAGATTACAAATGCTTTCATCATACGTACTTTTCAACATATGTATAATATGTATTTTCAGCATATATATATTATACACAAAATAGCTGCACTTACAGACTTTCACCTTAAGTTACTTAAAGCATTTATATAAAAAAATAAATTTATCACTTAAAAAAAAGAAGTATATTAGTTTTCTGTTGTGGCTGTACATATTACTACTACAAATTTCATGGTTTAAAACAACACAAATGCATTATCTTACAGTTCTGAAGATCTGAAATTCAAAAAGAGTATTACATTGCTGAAATTAAGAGTTTGGCAGAGCTCTTGTCTTCTAGATGCTCCAGGAAAGACTCAAAGACTGTTTTTGCCTCATCCAGTTTATTGAGGCTTCTGGCCTTCCTTGGCTTGTGATCATATCACCCTGATACATGCTTCTTAGGTTACACCACCTTCTCCTCTCTTGTGATTTCCTGCCTTCCTTTTATAAGGATCCTTCTCACTGCAGTGGACACACATAATAATCCAAAATAATCTCACCATATCAAAATCCTTAACCTACTCATGCATTCATATCCCTCTTTATCTCATACATGGTAATATGCCCTAAGGAGAAGGACATGGACAAGTCTGGGACAAGGAGTATTATTCAACCTACTACAAGAAACACCTATGTATCTTTTAAAATGAGAAAATATGATATAAAATTTTTATCTAGAAATCGGTAAAGCTTTATCTGCTCTCTGAAAGAGGAGTCTATCTTCCTTGCAATAAAACCCTATGAACTGTATATTGCACCAGGTAGAAATCTGTAATCTAACTTATTTTTTACCCATAAGCACAACTACCAAAGTATTATTAGTGCCGAGAAGGGTTTGATAGATTTATAATTGATCTATTTTTGTTCCATTTTTTTACAAGATATGTATTATTCTGTTCCATACATTCAAATATATTGAAAAATAAGAACTTTCAATAAGCAAATGAGGGAAATGTATCCTTACTGTATAATATACACTGGTTTTTAGCTTGAACGCTATCTTTACTACCAGAAGGACTGTAAAGTGTACTTCAAAGAAGAATTTATAGCGTTCATAAAGTATGAGGAAAATATCTTAATCTAGAATTCAGGGATTTTCTACCTTCATGGATTTCCCCTGCTTATGCTTATCACTCCATTTGGCCTTGAAAGAAAATTATCAGCAGCCAACTGAGTGTTTTCCTGTCCTGCTATTTTAATATTCTACTTTGTATTATTCTACTCTGCCTCAGCTGCCACTCAGAACCTGGAAATAAATACAATTAAACACATTTCACAGAAGACAGTCCCCATTTTAACTCAATGACATGTATATTCTTGGTATGAATAAATTGTCAACATATGCTCTGTCTCTTACTATTAGTATTTACTCTGTAAGGTATAGGAATTCATATACTAAAATAGAGTTAGAAAATATTTCATTTTGTCAGACATGTTCCAAGTTGGCAATATGAATAAATGAACTTTGAAAAGTGAAATTTCTTTCTGATTCAGAAGTTGAAAATTTTAAAGTATACATGTTTTTAAAACAATATCTAATCAGATATGTTTAAGTTAAATTACATATTAAATGCCTATACAGCATAATGTTTACTCAGCCATATTCAGAAGTTATTTATCAACTAAATACTTAATTACAGTAACTGCTATTTTTATCCCATTCAGAAAATATTAATTAATCACCACCTGGCATAAAACAATGAACAGATAGATCAAATCCCTGTCTAAGCAGAACTGTGCCAGAGTGGCTAGCTTAGCTGGTGAGAACTGATGGTTCCAGGCTCAGTGGCATCATATTGATAACTGCAAATCAGCCATGATACAAGTATGGACATCATAGAGAATAAATGTATACATTCAGGTACCTTGGATAGATGTACATGGAATTGGAAGATGATAAGCTTTCTGATGAGATTACTTCTTTGTTTTTTCAGAGAAGGAGGAGATAAGATCATGAACTGGGAGTAAGGATAGAAAAAGAATTGCAGATCATTTGAGAAGATTGGAAAAGGCAGAAGCTAATTGTATAGGAATGGGAGAAAAGAATTATTGTCAAACAGCATTCAGGATTTTTTCTGTTACAAATGGCACAATCAAAGTAGGATGATTCAAAGAAAATTAGCACTCAGTATTTAAAAAGTGTAGGTGTTAGTGCAATAGTTCAGGGCTATTATCTGTCATGCACTCACCTTGAATCTGAAAGAGACAGAAAAAGTTACTAAAACCAGAAAGAGAGAAATGGATTCTTCAGAGGACATTGCCTTGAAAGTATCAATGACACACTCTTCTTTTCCCTGTGGTTGCCTCTTGGCCCAAATCCAAACAAGTGAAAAGGGAAAATGGGCTCTTTGATAGTATGTGGTCTCATAAAGCAGGGTTTATAATGAGTGGATCTAGGAACAATGGGAAAATATCTTTTAAATCCCCATTGAGGTTAGTAAACATAATTTTAAAGTTAGGAAAATCGATATTTTTATTTATTTTTTCCAGTCATATTTATATTTAAGCACAGAGTAGCAAAATAGTTGGATTTCAGTGGGACCACAGGACCTCAAATCTGTAAGGAATGAAGACAATAATTCCATGGAAGTAGAAGACTGAAAAAAAAAGGAGGGTTAGCAGGTAGCAGGTCTATAAGAGAACTTTAAAATTTTGGTGCTGAGAATCTTAAATTCATATTTCTATGTGAAAGTGTCAACCTGAAAAGTCTACAAACTGTCTGATTCCAGCTATATGACATTCTAGAAAAGGTAAAACTGTGGAGACAGTAAAATATTAATGATTGCCACAGGGAGAGGAGGAGAAAGGAATAAGCAGAACACAGAGAACATTAAAGGCCATAAAAATACTCTGCATAATATTATAATGATGGAAATGTATTATCATACTTTCATCCAAATCTATAGAATATACAACATCAAGAACGAGCCCCAAGATAAACTATGGGTGGGGCACCTGGGTACCTTAGTCCTTAAGCTGAGCCTTCTGCTCAGATCATGATCCCAGAGTCCTAGGATCTAGCCCTGCATCTAGCTCCCTGCTCAGCAGGAAGCCTCACTTCCCCTGCTTGTGTTCTCTCTTTAGCTGTGTTTCTCTCTGTCAAATAAATAAACAAAATCTTTTTTTTTTTTAATAAAAAAGATAAATTATGGGCTTTGGTTGATTTTCATGTGTCAATGTAGTGTCTGTTCATCTTTGGTAAATGTACCATTTTAGTGAGTGGTATAAATAATGAGGAAAACAGTGCATGTGAGGGAGCTGGGAAATATATTGGGAAATAATTATACCTTCCTCTCAATGTTGTAAATCTAAAACTGCTCTTCAAAAATAAGTCTTAACAACAAACAAAAACCTGAGTGTTTTAAGAGAGAAGCAAGTGAGTATGATTTAGATTTAGAAGCAGGGATAAGAAGTAGGTCAGCTACCTGAATAGTTCTCTGTGGTTTACAACATGCTTTAAATCTTCTCCCATCGAATTCAATTATCTGAACATTCCTAAAAGGTATGTAATTCACTCTTCACTCAATCACATAACACATGTATTGAGTGACTGACGTATGCCAGAGCATGTTCGCATGGAAGATACAATGAAGGATAGTCTCTGTCTTCTTAAAGATTTTTGAGAAACTAACTGGTATATTGAGAGGTAAAATGACAATTAAAACGTTTTCCTAGAATTAAAAAGAATCCCATCTCCACTCATAAGGTGCTTTCATACACTATCATTTCACATTGTCCTATGTATTTTTGAGCCTGTTTATCTCTGGATAAACAGATAGGCATTTTCAATTTACCAAACACTTTCTGATTTTATCCTCAAGGTCATGCTGTGAGATTATTTGAAAAGTGACAGAGAAAATTGCCTTATGGATTCTAATAAAAGCTGAGAATTCAGAATTTGTTGTGATTATGGTGTATTGAGAATGGTTTAATAGATAATACAAAAATGATATTGTCCTGGTCGAAGGAATTTTAACATTTAGTTTTATGTCTGTAAATTTTGGGCAACAACACTAGAGTTTATACATAATTTTGTAAAAACATCAATATGTTATTTTTAAATATAATTACCCTCTGGTTTGGAGGGACAAATGGTAACCCAACTGATCCCTGTGTCTACTTCATTAACTTCATTATTTTAAGGATTTAAAAGAAGCATAACTGAAATGTTTTCAGTTTGTAATTAAAGAGTAGAAAAGGATATTTTCAGAATTACTCCTATATAGTGAAACTTTCTCAAAATCCGGATATATTCTTCATTCTCAGTTTTTTCTTTGTATAGAAAGTACAGGAAATAAACTAAGGCAGTAATAATTTAATGCCAACATAACAAACTGAATATTTAAAATTCAATATTTAGTTGAATCTTTTAAACACAATGAAAAAATAACTTTGGGGAAAATATTTGATATTTTTGTTTTTGTGGCTTTTCTGCTACTTAAAAGACTGATATTAGGACTTCATATTTCTCTCCATTATTTAGATTATGTAATTTTTATTGTTCTGTCTTCTAATTTATCAGTTTTTCCTTTGTCTGTTCCATTCTAGCATTGAGTCTACCCACTGAGCTTCCATTCATTTGGTGTTTTTTTAGTTGTAAAATTTGGTGGTCCTTTATGTGTTCCATATCTTTGCTGAGATTTTCTATTTTTTTAATTTTATTTTTTCAGTGTTCCAAGATTCATTGTTTATGCCCACACTCAGGGCTCCGTGGAATATGTGCCCTCAATACCCACCACCAGGCTCACCCATCCCCTACAAAACCCTCAGTTTGTTTCTGGGTCCAAAGTATCTCGTGTTTCATCTCCCTCCCTTATTTACCCCATTTCCCATTTCTTTTCCTTCTTCTACTGTCCTCTATATTACTCCTTATGCTCCATAAGTAAGTAAAACCATACGATAAATAACTTTCTCTGTTTGGCTTATTTCACTCAGCATGATCTCCTCCAATCCAGTCCATGTTGCTGCAAAAGTTGGGTATTCATCCTCTCTGATGGAGGTGTAATATTTCATCATATATATGAACCATATCTTCTTTAACCATTTGTCTGTTGAAGGGCACCTTGGCTCTTTCCACAGTTTGGCAATTATGGCCATTGCTGCTATGAACATTGGGTACATATGGCTCTTCTTTTCACTACATCTCTATCTTTGGGGTAAATACCCAGTAGTGTAATTGCAAGGTCATGGGGTAGCTCTAGTTTTAAATCTTTAAGGAATCTCCACATTGTTTTCCAAAGCAGCTGCACCAACTTGCATTCCCACCAACATTGTAGAGGGTTCTCCTTTTCCCCACAGCCTTTTCAATATTTGTTGTTTCCTGTTCTGTTAATTTATACCATTGGTGTAAGGTGGTATCTCAATGTGGTTTTGATTTGAATTTCCCTGACAGCTAATGATGATGAACATTTTTTCATGGGTCTGTTAGCCATTTGTATGTCTTCTGTGGAGAAATGCCTCTTCATGTCTCCTGCCCATTTTTTGATGTTATGATCTTTATTTTGGTTGTTGAGTTTGAGTAGTTCTTTATAGATCTTGGATATCAGCCCTTTGTCTGTAGTGTCTTTGCAAATATCCTCTCCCATTCTGTGGGTTGCCTCTTTGTTTTGTTGACTGTTTCCTTTGCTGTGCAGAAGCTTTTTATTTTTGATGAAGTTCCAAAAGTTCATTTTCACTTTTGTTTTCTTTGCCTTTGGAGATGTATATACAATGGAATACTATGCCTCCATCAGAAAGGATGAATATCCAACTTTTGTAGCAACATGGACTGGATTAGAAGAGATTATGCTGAGTGAAATAAACCAAGAGACACTCAAGTATCACATGGTTTCACTTACTTGCAGTGCATGAGGGGTAACCTGGAGGGTAGTGGGAGAAGGAAAGTAAATGGGAAGTAGGGTAATCCAGGGAGAGAAACGAAACAACAGAGACTTTGGACACAGAAACAAACTGAGGGACTTGGAGTGGGGGGTAGAGGAATGGGAGAGTCTGGTGGTGGGTACTGGGGACACCTAAAGCATGGAGCACTGGGTGTGGGGAATGGGGAACGAACCTTGGAATACTGGGAAAAAAAATTTAAGTAACAATAAAAAAAAAAAAAAAAGAAGTTGCTGTGGCTGATGTCAAAGAGGTTACTGCCTATGTTTTCCTCTAGGATCTTGATAGATTCCTGTCTCACATTGAGGTCTTTCATGCATTTTGAGTTTATCTTTGTGCGTGGCCTAAGAAAATGGTCTAGTTTCATTCTTCTATACATGGCTGTCCAATTTTCCCAGCACCATTTATTGAAGAGACTGTCTTTTTTCCACTGGGTATATTTTCCTGCTTTGTCGAAGATTATTTGACCATAGGGTTGCAGGTCCATATCTGGACTCTCTACTCTGTTCCATTGGTCTAAGTGTCTTTTTTGTGCCAGTACCATGCTGTCTTGGTGATCACAGCTTTGTAATAAAGCTTGGAATCAGGTAACACGATGCCTTCAGTTTTGTTTTTCTTTTTCAAAATTTCCTTAGCAATTTGGGGTCTTTTCTGGTTCCATATAAATTTTAGAATTGTTTGTTCTAGCACTTTGAAAAACATTGGTGGAATTTTGTTCAGGATGGTATTAAAAGTATAGATTGCTCTGGGTAGTATAGACATTTTAACAATGTTTATTTTTCTGATCTATGAGCATGGAATGCTCTTCAATCTTTTTGTGTCTTCTTCAATTTCTTTCATGAGTGTTCTGTAGTTCTGCCAGTACAGATCCTTAACTTTTTTGGTTAGGTTTATTCCTAGGTATCTTATGGTTTTTGGTGCTATAGTAAATGGAATCGATTCTCTGATTTTCCTTTCTATGTTTTCATTGTTAGTGTATAAGAACACAACTGATTTTTGTTCATTGATTTTGTATCCTGCTATGTTACTGAATTGTTGTATAAGTTCTAGTAGTTTGGAGGTAGAGTCTTTTGAGTTTTCCATATAAAATATCATGTCATCTCAAAGAGAGAGAGTTTGATTCCTTCTTTGCCAATTAGAATACCTTTTATTTCTTTTTGTTTTCTGATTGCTGTTGCTAGGACTTCTAACACTATGTTGAACAATAGTGGTGAGAGTTGGCATCCTTGTCTTGTTTCTGATCTCAGTGAGAAGGCTGTCAGTTTTTACCCCTTGGGAATGATTCTTTGTAGATAGATTTTATGAGGTTGAGGAATGTTCCCTCTATCCCTATACTTTGAAGAGTTTTAATCAGGAATGGTTGCTCTATTTTGTCATATGCTTTTTCTGCATTAATTGAGAGGACTGTGTGGTTCTTCTCTCTTCTCTTATTGATTTGTTCTATCATGTTGATTGATTTGGCCTTCCCTGATACCACCTCATGGTTATATTGGGAGACCTCATTATAACATTGCAAGGGTGGAAATCTAAACTCTCTACTCATCCTTTGCTGGCATTGAGGAACCATACTTTGTTCCTGTGGTGTTTGCCTAGAGTACAGAGGTAATTGTCTAAGAGGTTTCTGTTTCATTAGGTTGAAACTTTCTTGGTCCTTTGGTGAAAGAGCACAAGCTTTTATTTGCACTTTTTGTGTCTATGTCTATTATAGTTTCTGGTATGTTAGATCTTTAACTCCAAGTCTAAGATATTTGAAGGAAAAAGAAAACTTGCGAAACTCATGTTTTGTCATTTCTGGCTCTCAAGTTCCTGAGCTATTCTCCTGCCAGACACCCGCTCCGGCTATACCCGGGGACCCAGAAGGAAGGGCGGTGTCAGAGAACAAGAGAGCCTTGAAGATTCCTTTCGATCACCTGCCAGGCATCTTTGCCTTGCTAGCTTTCAGTATCTTTATTTATAGGCAACAGATGACATGTCATCAGAAGTCAGAATATCTTTACAGCAGATGACTTCTAGTGGTAAGGTACTCTGATCAACAAGATAATTAAAAAGGCTTAGGTTAGTAAGTTACATATAGAATTTAAACTTTAAGATATAATCTAAATTATTAGTAAACCAGCTAGGGGTCATTCTGTCTAGCACAAATAAAATAGGGGGTGTTATTTATTTTGTAGAGGTAAGATTTAAGTTGTTTTCATAGGCCTTTTCTTTATAACTGTGTTTGTAAGCACTATGGGAGCTCTGTTCTAGCAAGGGCTTACACAAATGGGCAGTGTTTTTTAACTACCTTGTTATTCTTTGACTATTGAGTCTCCATTCTCATTGTAGACACCAATGTAAGGGAATGTGGGTGTTTGTGTAAGGAGGATACTCATGGAATGTAGGCCTCAGGGAGGGAACCATCATTTGTCATTAGTTAATATGTAGTAACTTATGTTCTGCTCTCATTTATGCCTTATTTTTAGGTAAAGCTCTTTTCCTTGGTCTAAACTGATTACTAGCTCAAGGGCCTTTAATCACTTTATAATTTTGCCTATCTTCAGGGGGAAAGTGCTGGGAGAAACTTTAGTGATTTGATCTGAAGTCTTTACAGTAGGGCTAAAGGTATGGTCTTTCTGCGGTGTCAGTAAAGAACTCTTGGTTTGGTTTGGAGCACCCTGAGTGAGGCCCTGCTGGGAATGATGTGCTTTACTTTTAGGATAAAGACCAATTTGTAAAAAAAGAACGAGACGCCAGTTTCATACCATAGGTGGGAGTGAGGCTCAGACTGCCCTTTCCTTGCTGTGACCACATCAGGCCAGTGGGGTTATTTTCCCATGGCAGGAGCTTTGCTCTATTGCTACCTTCTCACTGAGACATGGAAGTCAGTGAGCTTTCCCGTGAGGCAGGAGCCTTGCTCAGACTGCCATCTTCCCCATGGTGACTCCATCAGCTTGTGAGACCTAGGCAGCTTCTTACATTTTTCTCTCCATTTTTCAAAGTACTCTTACTCTTTTTTTAAAACATACTATCCAGGGATTTTGTTTCATTAGTTGTTGGAATGGGGAAAAACACATCTTTCTCTCTTAATTTTTAAAAATATTTTTGATGGCTCAGTTGGTTAAACGACTGCCTTTGGCTCAGGTCATGATCCTGGAGACCTGGGATCGAGCCCCACATGGGGCTCTCTGCTCAGCTGGAAGCCTGCTTCTTCCCCTCTCACTCCCCCTGCTTGTGTTCCCTCTCTCGCTGTATTTCTCTCTGTCAAATAAATAAATAAAATCTTTAAAAAAATATTTTTGATGTAGTTAGTACAATAAATATATTTTAACTTGCTTGCTTTGTTCTGTGTTGTCAATTCTTATTTTGTCTCTGTTTATATGCAGAATGATAGGAAATTATTAGTTGCTATGAAGTCATTAAATCCTGACCAAAAAAGAAAAGAAATGCTTGCTTGGTCCACCCCAAGGAAATCATTTAAGGGTAATGTATTTGAACAGTGAAGCACTATGCATATTATGAATAGATTTTCAGGCAACTATAGGAGAAATAAGCTAAAAACATTAAGTGTGTGATGATCTATTATTGGGAAAAGCAAAAGTTAATTGCTTATATAATAAAGCAATTAGGTAAGAACCTATAAAATAGGTAATTTTACCCATAAAATAGGTAAAAATAGGTAAGAACCTATAAAAGAAAGGAAAAAATAAAATAAGCTTACTTCTATGATATAAAGCAAAAATGATTTCCATATTTCAAATAAAATGATAATTAAAATCTTCATAGAAGCCCTCAGTGAAGGACCCTGAAATGTTTTCAAGGAGAACCTCATTAGCAGTATATAAATTTGGGGAAAATGTATTCAAATCCAGCCAGCCTAGATAATAGATTCTGAATCCTAACGTAAACGATCCTGTTGATTGCAAAAACAAAAACAAAACTGTTTGCCTACACTCCGGAATGGAAAGGTGTGGTTCTAGGGAAACTTTTTTTTTTTAATTTTATTTTTATTTTTTCAGTGTTCAAGATTCATTGTTTATGCCCCACACCCAGTGCCTCTATGAAACCATTTAAAAATGAGCTTTCCTGTGAGGCAAGAGGTTGATAAAAAATGTTTGTCAACTTTAATGGTCTGATGATTTGGTAAGCACCTGGGTTAGACTCTTTCACTTACATATCTGTCATATTAGAAATTACATTTTAGTAAAGTTGCTCTGAAAGTCAGATCATGAAATAGACTTAACATATATTCAGGATAAAATTTTGTCTCTTAGTAACCTGAAAGTGTCAAGGCAAAAATAGTCAAGGAAACAGGCTAAAGCTGTTTTGTTTTGTTCTAAATACTTGTAATCAAGAGAAAGTGGTTTTAGTTCTAGTTCTGTCATGGAGCCATCACTCAGCCATTCTACAAATCCTTCTTTTGTGAAATAATTTTTACTGTGTTTGCCTGGTGAATTGCACCAGTTGTGTCCATAGACACAAAAAGATCCAGTGATAGACCGAATAAATGCATTTATTTCATTCATTCAACACATAAAGATTATTTTCCCCTTACATGACAGACACCAGAGAATCTGAAATGAGGGAAGCACAACCTGGGCTCTCTAGGTGATCTTGTTATCAGACACATTAACATCAAGAAATCAGGAAGACTTCTCAGGAGAGTGGCACCACAAGCTAGGGGTAATTAAATAGAGGAGATGAACTTAGGAATGAGAGTAGATTTGGGGGCAAGGTGAAGGATCATTCTCCTTCTAAATGTTGAGTAAAATGTATATTACATTTTATTTTGTTCCGATTTTTTTAAAGATTTTATTCATTTATTTGACAGAAAGAAACACAGCTAGAGAGAGAACAGAAGCAGGGAGAGTGTGAGAGGGAGAAGCAGGCTTCCCACCGAGCAGGCATCCTGATACAGGGCTGGATCAGAGACTCCAGGATCATGACCTGAGCTGAAGGCAGAGGCTTAATGACTGAGCCACCCAGGCACCCCTGTTCTGTTTTGTTTTATAAGAATAATTCCATAGCTTTCAACTGAATAGCAAAAGGTCAATGATTCCCCACATGTCAAGAGCTACTGCCTTAGAGGAAGAGTAGAATTTAACTCAAATTAGAAGAGGGAAGGTGAGGTGTCCTAGGCAGGACAATTATATAAAGATACAAAGAACAAGAAATACATCGCCATGCATGATGTGCTTATCTTAGAGATAAGATTTTATCTTAGCATCGAAGGAGGGAACATTAAAAGGTTTTAGAGTAAAAAGAAAGCATATTCAGTCAGGATTAAAAAGATCACTCTCACAGCTATATGGAAGATGAATCCAAGAACTAAATTAGAAATTGGTAAAAAGAAGTCTGATACTATATTCCAGACACAGATGATGATACTATATTCCAGGACACTACTTAGGTAGTGTAAGCAGGAATGTACAGGAAGAGATGGACTTCAAAAAAATTTAGAATAAAAAAGACCAAAACTTGACATGATTGGATATAAGAAATTCATTGAAACCTATAAAAATCCATATGAAAATGAACTTCCATTTCTAGCAATATGAAAAAAAAATAGAGATACACTCTTTTAGGTTGGTTTCTCAGAAAATACAGCCAGGTGCAAAGTGGAGCTTTTAAGAGGTGGGATCGTAGGCAGGAAAGATGATAATAAAAAGAAAGAGGTTAGGAAGAAAGCAAATGCAGAGTGATAAGTTGCTATGTTGGCCGCAGTCATCAGGGACACATGCTGGTTGCTCAGTCGGGGTGGGTATGTGGAGGAAAACACTGCACCTCAACACTGTGGTTGTGGGGAGAAGGGAAAGGGCTTATTCTCTTTTTCCCAGCTTCTGCTTCTCATTGTACAAAACTTCCCCACTGAGCATTAACTCTCCTGTGTTTCCCAGAACTGTTTCCTGGATCCTTCAGTTAGCCACTGGATACATCAGATCCATGTCCAGAATAAGGCACTTCACAGAAGTCCAGAAGAGATGGGAGAAGTTTGTTCCCTCAAGCCCTATGATGGCAGGCCTGGGGGCCAGAGCAGGAGGGGCCTCTGAGACAGCCCCAAGGTTAGGAGATGTGGCCAGTTGGCTCTCAGCTGGTGAAACCAGCCTGGGCAGCAGAAGCAGCGAAATCAAGTACCAGAGCCATGTCTTGTACATAAATACAAAAAGGGAGGAGAAAGTCCAATCCTTCAGTATAGTGGTCAGCTACAATTTCCTAAAAGAGCTATAAATATAATTATAAATCAAACTACCCCTATTTGTAATCTATTTTTTTAACCACTTTGACTAATTTAACAGTGGCCCTTAAAGGATTTCTACAACAATTGACCCTAATTCTGTTTCCCTTTCCCTCCCCCTGCCCTCCTCTCCTCTCTTCTCTTTCCAACCCTTTCTCTTTTCTTCTCCTTCTCCCTATCCAGCTCCTCCTCCCCTTCTTCCTCCCTTCTTTCCATCCTTCATATTCTTAATGGAAAATTGAAGAAGTCAAATTAAATCACTATTATATTGAATATTAGTCAACTAACTGAAAATATATAGACATAATATTTGCTTTTCAAAAATTTAACATTTATATAGATAATTTTCTTTCCTTTTGACTTGCTTTTTATTTTAATTTTTAGAATTCAGTGAATTGGATACATTCCATGCAATTTCTCTCCACTTTGACTTGGTATTTTCATTCTCAAAGTTTAATTATTTCAAGACTTTTTTTTTAAACTTTTAATCTCAAACAAGGAAGAAAGATAAATACCTATTTATATAGAGGAAAGGAGTTGGAAATGCATGGAGTATAGATATATACTTTGTGTGTGTGTGTGTGTGTGTGTGTGTGTATGCATGTGTGGGGAGGATGTGCATTTGTCTGTTTTTCCCAAAGTGTAGGAAAGCAAAATCATAATAGTGCAAGCAGAGGTGAACTGGAAGGAATTTAGAAATTGAATAAATTGAATTCATGAAGAAGAAGGAGAAAAAAATATCTTACACCAAAAGCTATTTTAAATTGATGGGAATCAGAGAAACACAAACTGGAGATCAGCATGGAACTTGGAAAAATTATAAGTAGAAACAGATCAGCACTCTCTCCCTATTATCAGTAGAATTTATAGCTTCATGGAAGACACCCAAATAAGTTCAAAAAAGAGGCTGCATTTTGTGTATTTGTTTATGATAGACTATCACCTGTCTCAGAGGCATGTAGAGCTTAAGTACTTAATATTGGTACTTATTTTGTTTTAACTATTTGCCTCTTCATATGGTCTATGCTTTCTAAAGTTGTTTAACTGAAGTTCCATTTTTATAATCAACTCTGGAGTACTCTGTCTTTTATAGCAAGAAGATGAATATATCTCCCTGTCCTTAGACTAGGGTGTTGGACAGGGATTCAATGTGTATCATTGTGAATATGATCTAAGAGATGGAAATAAGTAAGGTGATGTCTCAGTTTGCCAAGCGGTCCATCAGCCATAAATAAGTTTATGCCTATTGTTCTGTCATAATTATTAATAGTGCATCTGCTCACTCTCAAAAGTATGTTATTTGGGTGATAAATAAAAGAACTAAAAAATGAGGGCAAGAAGGTTGTCATCAGGCAGCTAAAATACAAAATTAACAGAATGCATCTAATCAGAGGTGGATAGGTACAATCTTAAAGTTGGAAAAAAGTAATTAGAAAATAATAGCATATCTAAAGAAATTCAATTTCAATCAGGAAAGCATTACTGAATAAAAGAAACCTAGAAAAATCATTGTCATAGATTCTGTTTGTACAAGCATGACCCAAGTGCCACAATGCCTTGGATCAGGGCATTTTTACAACTCTTTAAGCATACAGAAGTCCTCATGGTATTGAAGATGGAAGTATATGACAATCACAACCCAATGATATTAATCATTTGGAGTCCAAAACTCCCTTCTCTTGCTCTAATTTTGTGTTTATCAATCAGCCATCTGGTTATCTTTTGACTTTTTGTGCAGAGATATGTATGTTCCTTTTTTTTTCAACTTTTATTTAACACCTACTATGTGCCAAGAATTAGGATGGACATTGGGATACTAAGATGGATTCTGCTCTCATATAGCCTGCACCCATGTTGGGAGGGAGAAGGAGATGAGAAAGGAAGGGAGAAGGAGAGAAGAGAGAGAGAGAAGGAAGAAAGGAGGCAGGGAGAGAGAGAGAGAAAGAGAAATAATTACTGTTCAAGGTGCTGTGGGAGCACCTAACTATGGGAGCTGGGAATAGGGAATAAAGAATGTCACAGAAGGCTTCCTGAAGGAGGTAGCATTTAAGTGAAGTTAAAAATAAAATGAATGGAAACAGGATGGTCAGATAGAATAAGAGAATGTATACTACAGGCAGAGAAGGAGAAAAGAAGCAGTTAAGGGATTTAAAATTTACATTGTTACTTACAGTAGCAAGTTTTTTGTTTTATTTTATTTTTTGTTTTTAGTGTTTTAGATTTACTCCCTAATTGCTCTATGCAGTCCAGGAAGGCAAACAACCATATTTCTCAAAAAAAAAAAAAAAAAACCAACAAACAAACAAACAAATACAAGTGAGTTTCCATGGAGGCTTGGCTAAAGGGAGTAGCATCTTGATTAGAGTTTTATTAATAAATGGATTTTTAATTTTACTCTCAAAATGGGAAAAAAGCTAACTATGCACATAATGTTTTTATTTTGAAAATATATCCACTTTTTGGAAGATTTTATTTACTTATTTGAGAGAGAGAGAGAGAGAGAGAGCATGAGCAGAGGGAGGGGTAGAGGGAGGAGAGGGAGAAGCAGACTGCCCACTGAGCATGGAGCTTGAGGCAGCCTGGATCCCAGGACCCTGGAATCATGACCTGAGCCAAAGTAAAATGCTTAACCTACTGGGCCACCCAGGTGCCCCTAGCCATTTTTCTTACATATAGATCATGTTCCTTGGCATGCATTCCAATATCATGGACCTCGAAAATGAGAGACACAAATAACATGCAAGAAAGAGCACGAAATGTAAGCAAAATCACTGAAAAATGTAAGGAAAATCCTGGATCTGTGTTAAAGAGAGGTTAAAAGCAAAGCTAGGAGTTCCTGAATACATACATCCTTACTGGCCCATCTGGGGTGAACTTCTAGAGATGCGCTTGGTGCCAGAAAAGGAGAAGCAAGAAGTCTTTAATATTGGTTCCCAATTTTGAATATCTGGGGAGAGAAGAGTCACTTTGAACCAATATAGGGGAGTAACATCAGGGCAAAGGGAAAACATGCCGTGATTTGACCAAGAGAAGAGCCTAAGCCCTCGTACTCCTATACTCTTACCACTCTGATAGTTCCTTTGGCTCCAAGGAGGAATGGAAGAGATTCGGATTTTGCAGAAGCTCCATGAGGTTGTAAGAAGATAACTAAGAGAAAGAATAGTATTCTGTCTGGTAGGGAAAAACTGTTTCTGAAACTGGACTCAGGATCAGTATCAAATAGCAAGAAAACTTCAAAAATTTCTGTGGCTCTCACAACAGATAAGGTGGTACTTGAGTGATCACAAAAGGACTGGTGAACTTTACCAAGCCAGGAGAGCAACAACAAATTTCCCAGCTATGGTAATCCTACAGAACAGACAAGCCACCTCACCCAGAGATCAGAGAAGAAACAAAGAGCAGAGGGCAGATATCAGCCCCTGCCACAGCACCATCATATCTTGTTTCTCAATAACTTGCTGCCATCCTGGGAAAGAGGACATGAAAAGAGAAGAGATGAAAAACTAAACATTTATCCAATAGAATCAAGGGATTCTAAAAGGTTCTTTAAATCAGAAAGGTCCAAGAGCAAATTGACAAGTACAAGTCAGACAGATGGAATCCAGGAGTTGGTGCTCTTATACCCTTTCCATTCCATGAAGTATGGAGGGAATCTAGAAGTTTCTCCATGTGTAGTGGTGATACTGGTTTGAGTGTGGGTTGTGAATGGTGGCAAATCACAGAGACAGAAAGATGATTATGAGTATCTCCACGGTGATTTGTTGTTAGCTCTTGCTACACTTAAAAAAATAATGTAAGAGCCAAAGCCCACACCATCATTTTACAATTCTGTAGATTAGGCTTACTTATGCACCTGTAGTCATGTGACAGCTCTACTGGGGCTGAAGGGCACAAGATGTTCTCATTTATGTGCTTAAAAATGCGTACTGGCTATGGACTGGGTACATTCATTATCTCCTACAATACTTCCCACATTGTAGTGGGTTAAATTGGACTTCCTCACAGCATAGTGACCTCACAATCCCAAGAAAGAAACAAAATAAAATTTTAATTTTATGCAATTCAGGTAAACAGAAAGGAAATGTCGATTCTGTTGTAGTAGTGAGATTTTCTTCTAATAGTTACATTGTTCTCATCTTGTTCCCTGCTTTTTGGCTTTGAGTGATATAATTATTTCTTTGCAGTGAATTAACTGCAAGTAGTTTCTGGTGCTTGAAACTTTTTTTTTTTTTTTTTTTTTTTTCTATTTCGGCTATCCCCTTCACCCACTTCTTCTCTGGCAACAGTTTGTTCTCTACTTCAGAGTCTGGTTTTTTTGTTTGTTTGTATCTTTTTTTCTTTGTTCATTGCTTTGTTCATTGCTTTGTTTCTTAAATATCACATATGGTAAAATCATATATTATTTGTCTTTCCCTGACTGATTTATTTCACTTAGCGTTATACCTTCTAGGTCCATCCATGATGTTAGAAATGATAAGATATTATTCTTTTCATTATTAATTTTCTTTATATTTTATATACTTGGGCACAGAATTTATATACCTGACACTAAAATATCACATCAGAGGACGAGTAGCCTTTAGAGAGGATCCATATGCCCCCTGCAACTGTGATATGCAAGTTTCCCCATGTTTGCCTGTTTGCCTCGCTGCTTTTCACAGTACGGTTAACCACAAGGTCAGAGGTATTCGTGATCCACAAAGTGAAGAACACTGCATGAGGGAAGGGACGGGCAACAGCTGACAGTGTAAAGGAAATTTGAAAGGGGTTGTTGGTTAATGTTTAGTTCATACCCCACCACCCGGCCCCATTCTCATTTCCCTTTCCCATATTGTCTTATTTCTATAATTAGTTATGAGCTGCTCAAGACCTCCAGCCTGTTTCCTGGGTTACCTCTGCCAAGCTATCTGGCAAAGTTGAAGATCAGTAACATACCACATATACAAATGCGTTTATAACCAAAAAAACAAAAACAAAAACAAAAACAAAACAAAAAAAAACCCCTGTTTGTTATATAAAGAATGACGTTTTTTTTTTTTTTTTATGACATTTTGAGAGTTTGGCTAATTAGCAATGGATGTTGGTATCGTTCATTCTGATAGTTTCAAAGAGTTCATGTTCTCTAACATCATATACCTTCAGAGTTCCAAAACATTTGATTTCCTAAATTTATATATTTTCCTGTGATAGAATCATTAGTATGAAAAATATTTCTCAAAACTCCATGTAGGTCAACTATTATTTTTGCTACATAAAAACTAATTAATGAATGAATTTTTAAATAAATACATACATAAACACATAGCAGGGACACAAAACGTCTTTCTAACTGATCACTTGTACCCATATATTAAAATGTACATTCCTCTGTCACTTTAATAGTTATTTTCTTCACCTTATGACTAACCAACTCTATATTAAATTTTTGAGTTTATAGAAAACAACTTTTCATACTTGGTGTTGATTTGAAAGTCACATTGTGTCTTTATGGTCAAAAGATTGAATCCATAGCTAAGAGGAACAATTTTAAAAATTCATGAGTGGTTTCTACTTTCTCAAGTTAATTGCTTAAGCAGAAGGTTTAATCTTTATTACAGATTGTTCAGTAATTGAAAGCTATTTGTATTTCACACCAGAGAGGTCAGGTGTATGTTCACAGTAACACCTCAGATTAAGGAATAGACCTCAACTAAAGAAAGAATTAACCTGGAAAATAGAAATTTATTCAAAAGCACAGCTTGTGATTTTTTTCTCCTTCAGGTAAGCCCTAGCTCTTAAAAAAAAAAAAAAAAAAAGCTACAAAGTCTGCCAGAACATAAACCCTTCCAAGCCTCTGCTCTCCATTGCACACACACACGTGCACACATACACAGTCACACAGGTGTGTGCACGTACACACACACATCTGCATGCACACACACACACACACACACACACACAAGCTGTTTTTTTTTTTTTTAATTTTGTTTATTGGACAGAGAGAAACACAGCTAGAGAGGGAACCCAAGCAAGGGGAGGGAGGGGGAGAAGCAGGCTTCCCGTGGGGGCTCGAACCTGGACCTCCAGGATCATGACCTGAGCCGAAGGCAGCCACTTAAGGACTGAGCCACCCAGGCGCCCCCACACAAGCCCTTATACTCTACTAATTTCCCCAGGGCTTCTCTGATATAAAAGCAATTTTCTTCCCTTTCCCTCATGAAGTTTGTATTTTCAAACTGCTGTGAAACCATGCATTTATATAGGCCTTCATTTCTTTTTCAATTACCTAAAAGAAATATCCATCTTTTAAGTGCATTTAGGAATGTATCATCATAGTTCTGTAATTGGATAGCCTTTCTTATATTGACTCTACTTTTTACACTTATGGTTGTAATTGATAAGCAAAAGATTTAAATTGAAATTAGAAGTCCAAACACTGGCAGTTCCATACTGATGATGATTTTACTTATCTTTACCTGAATGTCATTTGTTTCTGCTTAGATTCCATCAGCAACTCTAATTTAGTATTTACAAATAAATAATGGTGATAATATTTTATCATTAAGTCCACTTTTTAATCACATTAAGTACACTAACATTTAATAGAATTAATATTTACTAAAGAATGTACATTTGTTCTGCAAGAAAATAGGAATTTTTTAAGCTTTGTGTAGGAAAATGTTTCAATTAATCACATTATGAGTTTATATACAACATTATATTTAATTTTATTTAGTTACTTTTTAGTTACATGCCCTGTACATTCTGCTCCTAGATAGTAATTCCAAAGTAAATATTAATGGTTTAAAACAAAGTATAATTTCCCTTGTATTATTGGAAATTAGATATTGGTTGCAAATAATGCCTTACCTAAAGACTAATGCAAACATACTGGTGTTTATCACTTTTTCTAAAATCAAGTGGCTTAAAATCTGTCGCTTAAAGTATACACTTCGTTTGTATATGAGAACATAAGCAACTGTTACTAAGATGATAACTAGTATACTGTGTGTTAACTATATTCACTATTCAAGTACTTTATATATATATATATCATATGATTTAATTATTATAAAACTAAGTAATGTTTTACTTATTATTATAAAGATGAGGAAAAATAGATATGAGATGGTTAGATAACTCAATTAAATTCAGACCACAGTGAAGCCAAGATTAGACCCAGATTTCTAGCTATCGCAAAGTCTGTTCTTAACCACTAGGTCTATAGAAAATTCAGTTCTATCCTTCCACAGCATATATTTGAATACTTCACCATACACTAAGTCTTCAAACAAATAGCTAAATTGATGTTGGCCAAAAAACCCTGGGAAAATATGTGCTAAAACAGATATTAAAATATTAGTAGAATTTGTTTGTGGGACACAAAACTTTGAATGATCTCAATTTCGGTGGTTATAAAAACATGGTTCAATATCACCTATATACCAATAATATGATGTGATTCTTTTTAAATTCAAACCCCTGGCACATATTGTACAACGGATCCAAAATTATGAAGTCATAAATGTTCAATGTAATCAATTTCCTAGGTAATTTTCAGTTGGACAAATATTTAGGAAAACTGCTTTTTTAAGAAAAAGTGTTTGCATTCTTTAAAATTCTATGAAGGCTCTACATATTTTAATCTGAATAAAAAATACAAAATGTCTCTTATGGATTTCTCCTTACCCCAAGATGTTTAACTACATTGTACATTTATTTCTTCATTACATGCTTCTAAATTAAACAAGCAAATAAATAAATCTTTTTCTCAGTTACTTTTTTCAACTTCATTTTTATTTGCTCAAAAATAAAGTTGAAATGTAATTACTTCAGTTTCTATATTGGCTCTCCTTGCTTTGTATCCCTGATTTGTTACTCCAGATGTTTGAGATGAATATGAATGTGCTGGGCAGTAAGAGAATGCTGCATCCACTCATATTCAAGAATGAAAAAATATAGCTCCAGAGAGATTCTAAGTACTGAACTCTCTGTTATTAACAGAAATGAAAGAGGTAAGTTTGGAGCTATCAAATTTTGGCATTTGGAGTCATGTTCAGAGTCATCTTAACTGTCACTTGAATTATCTGAGCTAGTAGGATGCAGACTTTTATCCTTTAAAAATATTCAATGTCATCAAACTTTACACACAATTTCTTTTTATTATTATTTTTATTATGTCATGTTAGTCACCATACAGCGCATCATGAGTTTTTGATGTAGTGTTCCAAGATTCATTGTTTGTGTATCACACCTAGTGCTCCATGCAATCCATGCCTCCTTAATAGCCATCATTGGGCTCACTCCCCTCTAAAACCCTCAGTTTGTTTCTCAGAGTCCATAGTCTCTCATGGTTCATCTCCCCATCTGATTTCCTCCCCCCTTCATTTTTCCCTTCCTCCTCCTAATGTCCTCTATGCCATTCTTGATGAACAATTTCTAACCCATAATCAGATGAGTGGGAATTAAAATTAAAATACTCCTTCTTTTTTCTATTATTTTTTATTTAGAGTTTCATTTTTTTCCTTTCAACTATATCTCTTGTTCATGGTGAAAAATTATTTTTTGTGCATATAAATTTGAGTATCCATTCCATTTAGTGAACATAGCAAAAGAATCTGACATAATCTGAAGTGTCAAAGTAGGATCTCTGGAGGAAGTATAAAGGACATGAACAAGGAAGATGAATTCTCCAAGCAGACAAAAAGAATTTTAAAGAAACTGAAGCAAGAGATTGTACAGAGTAATATAAAATATGTTCAGGCAACAGGTAGCTCAACTTGCCATGGGTGGAGAAAGAATGGGATAGTTCAAAGATGGAATTACAATGCTACTGAGAGATAAAGATGAAGTAAAACAGAAGCAATGCATGAATCTGTATGTCATTTTTAAATGATTTCTCATGTGGAGTAAAAGGAAAAGCTTTGATGTGGGGAGCTGGAATATTCAAATTAACATTTAGAAAAACCATTCTGGCTCAGTGTTGTATTAGTTCATTCAGGTTGGACTATATATTCTAGCTTGGACTAGATGTGTGCTATAACAGAACACATTGACTGAGTGGCTTGTGACTAATGGAAATTTATTTCTCACAGTTCTAGAGGGTAGTAAGTCCAAGATCAAGGTGCTGGCAGATTCAGTATTTGGTGAGCGCCTGCTTCCCAGCTCATCATGGCTGTCTTCTCTCTATAAAGTGTAATCTCACATGGTAGAAAGAACAAGGGAATTCTTTGAAAGGGTACTATACCCATTCATGAGTGCTCTACCCATATGACCTAATGACCTCCCAAAGGCCTCACATTCAGATACCATCACATGGGGAATATGGCTTTAACATAAAAATTTGGAGGAATATACAAACATTCAGTCTACAGCAGATGGTTGTGGGAAACTTCGAAGTAGAATTAGATTTGATATTCTCCTCTTTCCCAAGACATGTTATTTCTTCACTTCTTTGTATAAGGTATGGTATAAAAATCTCTAAACTCCTGAGATGGGAATCAGTCATATTATTTTTTCTAGTAACAGTTTTATTATGATATAATTTAGATGCCATGCCAGATTTTGACAGTTTCCTTGAGGTATACCTGACATACAGGTTTACAGGGTACAATTTGTCAAGTTTTGACATATGTGAACACTTGCAAAACATTAGCTCAAACAAAATAGTGAACATGTCTATCACTCCTGGAGCAATGTGGGGTAGAAGTAGAAAGAGCAGTGGTCCTGGTCCTGGTCCTGATCTTATGGGGAAAACATTTTAAGTATGATATTAGCTATAGTTTTTCAGACAACCTTTACCAGGTTGAATAAATTTCCTTCCATTTACTTTTTTTTTTTTTTTTAGATTTTTATTTATTTATTTGACAGAGAGAAACAACACAGCTAGAGAGGGAACACAAGCAGGGGGAGGGAGAGAGGGAGAAGCAGGCTTCCCGCGGAGCAGGGAGCCCAATGCAGGGCTCGATCCCCAGTCTTTGGGATCATGACCTGAGCCGAAAGCAGTTGCTTAACCAACTGAGCCATCCAGGCGCCCCTCCATTTACTTTTTGATGAGAGTTTTTATCAGGAATGAATGTTGGGACAAATTTTTAATTTTACTTATTTTCTCCATTGTGTTTGTTTTCCATTTCATTGATTTCCACTCTGATGTGGATTATGTTCTTTCTTGTACTTTGTGTTTTTGTTTTTCTTTTCCCTTTATAGTTTCCTAAGGTAGAAACCATGGCCATTGATTCGAGATGTATTTCTTTCTAAAAAGGCATTTTGTATTATAAGTTCCCTTTTATGTTCTGCTATAACTACACCCCACAAATGTTTCCTTTTTGTGTTTCCTTTTCATACAAAATATTTTAAATTTAGCTTTTGATTTCTTCTTGGGGTCATAAATTATTTAGAAGTATGATGTTTTCCCAAAATATTATAATATTTGGCTAAAAATGTTATTCTTGATTTTTAATTCAGTTCCATGTAGGCAAGGAATGCATTTTGTTTTATTTAAACACATTTCAATTTAATAAGACTGATTTTATGGCCCAGGATATATGGCCCATCTTGGCAAATATTCTATGTTTCTATTATCACAACATTAGAGAAGTGTAATTTTACATTTACATTTTTTCTCTCCCAGAGAGTATTATTCGTGTCATGCATTTTACTTCTACATATGTTGTATAATTTGAAGTACGCTTTTATTATTTTTTGCTTTGGTCAATTCATTTAAGGATGTTAAATAATAATAACTCTTTATATTTACTCACTTATAACTATATAGTTATCACTTTATAGTGTTCTTTATTACCTTTTGTAGAACGAGGCTTCCTTTTACTATTATTTTCTTCTTTCAAAGGACTCTTTAAAATTTCTTATAATGGGGCGCCTGGGTGGCTCAGAGGGTTAAGCCTCTGCCTTTTGGCTCAGATCATGATCTCAGGGTCCTGGGATCGAGTCCCACTTCGGGCACTCTTCTCAGTGGGGAGCCTCGTTCCCCTCTCTTTATCTGCCTGCCTCTCTGCCTATTTGTGATCTCTTTCTGTCAAATAAATAAAATCTTTAAAAAATTTCTTATAATGAATGTCTCCCTTTGCCTAAAGCATTATATATTTTTTTAAAGATGTTTCACTGGACAAAAATTTTAAATTCACAGTTATTTTCTTTATTACTTTAAAGATATTGCCCCACTATTTTCCATCTAGCATTGCTTCTGATTTTTTATTGTTGTTGTTCTTCATTTTCTTTTACTGTTTTAAAGATTCTCTATCATTGACTTGAAGCAGTTTGGTTATAATATACATTGGTGTAGTTTTCATACCTCTTGCTCTTGCAGTTCTTTAAGCTGTTTGAATAACAGTTTTCGCTCAATTTGGATAATTTTCAGCCTTTATTTCTTCAAATAACTTTGGTCTTTCAGGGACAATACTCATGTATCTAACCAATAGGTTAGAGTTGTTTCTCAGATCACTGCTTGTCAGTTCTTTTTTCTTTTTTTTAAAGTAATTTTCCTCTTTGTATTTTGTTTTGGAAACTTTATATTGCTGTATTCAAGTATACTAAACTTTTCTCTTGAAATGTCTTATTTAACATGGTTCCAACCAGGATATTTCAATTTTCATCTCGGACATTGTCATTTTTACCTCTAGAATATCTTAAGATCTTCAACCTTTCTTCTAGCTTCTTTAACATATGGTATATAGTCATAAAAATGTTTTAAATGCCCTTGGTAATATTTTCATCATGTGAGTCACTTGTGGGTCTAGTTCTATGAGTCATTTTTCTTCTCACTTGGGTTGCATTTGGCTGCTTGCTTACATACCTACTAATTTATTTATTGGATGCTAGACATTGTGAATTTTACCTTTTTAGACATTGGCTATTTTTTATATTCCTATAAATGTTCTTGAGATCTGTTCTGGGACAGTTATTTGAATATCTATTGAATGAGAATGTCTTACTCTTCATCATCACCAACTATAAAGTACTTCTCACTGCTACCAAATTTTAGAGAAGCATACAGAATATAGTATTTTTGTCTCTGGTTTCTTTTGTTTGTTAGGCTTTTGGGTTTCAACCATGTTTTCACATTATCAGTAGGGTTTTTTTTTTTTCTAGTGCTTTATAATCCATTGTATGAATGCATAACACCTCATCTATCCATTCGCTCATTGATGGATTTGAGTTTTTTTAATTTTGGACTCTTCGGAATAAAGCTGCGACAAATGTTCTTGTCCAAATATTTATTTGAAAATATGTTTTATAGTTTTATTCTTTATACCAGTGTGTGGAATCACTGCTTCATAGGGTAGATGTGTAAGTACTTAAGAAACTGTCAGACACCTTACTGGAGTAGTAAAATTCTCTTACAGTCCTATCAACAAAGTTTGTGTCAATTAATCCAACACCACACTACTTTGGTTTTCTCAGATTTTCAAGGTTTTTTTTTTTTTTTTTTTTTGTAGCCATTCTTGTGAGTGTAATGTAGTAAACTTTTAATTTCTAGAGGAAGTTGGACACCTTTCATCTGTTTTTTTATCATTTTAATATTTTTATTTATGAAGAATGTTTTTCATGCTTTTACTTATTTTTTATTTAGCTATTTTGTATTATTGATTTTTGAAGTCCTTTATATATTCTTACCCAGGAAAACTTGAATAGGATATCGCTGTTGTGCATATTTTCTCTTAATCTGTAGCTGGTTTTCCCATTTTTCAGTGGTGTCTTTTAACAAGCAGAAAACGTTAATTTTGATAAAGTCCTATTAATCCGTGGATTAATACATAATAATATGTATGTTGTCTGTAAAAACTCAAATATAATCTCATATATTTCTTAGAATCTTCACAGTTTTTTATTTAATTTTTAGAGTTGTGGTCAATCTGCAATTAATTATTGTGTGTGGAGTGAGTTAAAGGTTTATCAACGTTTTATATAGATTTCTAGTGATTTCAATATCATTCCTGGAAAAGAAATTCTTTCTACTCATCAAATCAACCTAGCAAATTGGTCAAAAATTAATTGTAGATCTACTTTAGGACTCATGAATCTCTTTAATTGTTCCATTTATTTATCCTCATGACAATACCAGATTCTCTTAATTACTATAGTTTTAAAATTATGTCTTAAGTAATATATATCCTCCAATTTTGACATGAAATTTTTCATAACATTCTTGTATTACCTTCTTTCTGTAAAAAGTTTAGTAATATGCTCCAACCATAATATTGGTCACTTATATTCTTTGTTTTCTTGCTAGGGCCTAATTAGTATTTTTAATTTTTTACTAAAAACCATCTCTTGGCTTTTAAATATTCCCTTCATGGTTGTTTTTTTTTTTTTTTTTTATGTCATTGATTCCATGTCACCTGTATTATTTTTTATTTATTTTAGATATTGTTTGCTTTTTTTCTCTAGCCTCTGAATGTGAATACTTATATCATTGGCATTGATGTTTTTCTTCTCTAATAAATACATTTAAAGTTATAATCTTCCATATAAAGACTTATTTAGCTTTATTCCATAAAATTTGATATTATCTTTTTGTTTCCTTAGAGCATAAAATATAGCCTAATCTCTTTTGTAGTTTCTCATCGACTTATGAGTAATTGCATATAAATTTCTAATTATTTGCAAATTTCATTGATATTTTGTCTTTGATTTTTAATGGATACTCTTCATTTCTAATTTAAAACCCCTAATCAGAGGTTACCCAGCATATGATCTATTATTTATTCCACATGCACATTTAAAACAATGTGTATTTTGGGGCACCTGGGTAGCTCAGTTGGTTGAGTGACTGCCTTCGGCTCAGGTCATGATCCTGGAGACCCAGGATCGAGTCCCACATCGGGCTTCCTGCTTGGCGGGAAGCCTGCTTCTCCCTCTCTCACTCCCCCTGCTTGTGTTCCCTCTCTCGCTGTGTTTCTGTCTGTCAAATAAATAAAATTAAATTAAAAAATCTTTAAAAACAATGTGTATTTTACAACTCTTGCAGGTAGTGTTCTCTGATAGTAGCTCAGGTCAAATGGATTGATGATGCTCATATTTTCTATGCCTCTGTTGACTTGTCTATTTGTTCTATCAGTAGCCAGAAGTGGGCCTTAAAATAAAGATTTTAACTTTAATTATGATCTTTAACTGATTATTTTTAACTATGACTGTGAATTAGATTTTTCTATTTCTCCCCTTGGTTCTAAGAACACTTTACTCTGTTATTTAGTGCATCCACATTTAATTTTATTATATTTTCTAAATGTAGTCATTCTTTTATTGTTATGAAACATCCCTCTTTTTCTTTAGTAGTACCCTTATTTTGAATTCTATTCCCTCTGATAATAATATAGTCATCTATATTTAATACTGTATATTACATATATAACATATTTATTTGACACATATACATTATGTATTTTATTTTCATTTCTACTTTCAACCCTCCTTTTATTTATCATGGGTCATTTATAAAAAGAATATTTTGGGATTTGCTCTTATATGTTATGATGATTTCTGTTAAATGGAAGAGTTGCCCATACTAGTATTTCTATACCCATCGCCTGAAAGTTCACGATTTCTAATAGACACGTGCAGTTTCAAGCCACAGTTGCCACAAGAACCTACTAAATCACTAAGTAATAGAAGCAAATCACCACTCACATGGAATCTGATTACATCTGTATGAAATCTGATTCATTGTGTACCTTCTAGAATCAAAGTGGGGAGGATGTTTTGACTATCAACTAATTTCTTTGTGCTGATATTAAGAAACAACTTTTTTCCACATAGTAATACACCTTCTTATCAAATGTCCCATCTTAACTGATCATTTGGTACCTTCACACATATACAATATGGCCTACAAAGTTATCTCTACTTAAAATCTATTTTCTTGTTTCCATATTTTCAATATTAAATAAAGCAAAAAGTCATAAAGCATTTCCCATTATATATGAATTATGAATATGCTAATAGTAATTTTTAATGAATATATGATTTAAACCAATTAAAAGGCAAAATATTTTATGACATGTCAATAAGACAATAATTGCTTTTATATATATAATATTGTTGATACATGACAACCATAACATACAATATTAGAATTTTCTCAGTAACTCATCCGCTTTATTTTCTGATAACGTTGTCATTAATTTAGGCTGCTGATTTCATTAGTGGCTTGGTAATAGTACAATATGAATATCATTATACCTTTTTAATATTTTTCTATAAGCAATATCATTTAAATAGTTTTTTAAATTATTTGTTTTGTCATTTAAGTTTCTTGACAAGTCAGATGAATTAAATCTAATGATTACTCCCTGATTTGATCTGTCAATTAAGTGAAAACAATTGAAAAATCTTGTATACATAAGAATGACAAAAGCCATTGAAAAGTTAAGAACTTGGGTTTGTGAATAAAGATACATTCTAACAGAAAAACTAGACTGGGATTGTAACTAAAAAGAGGCAAAAATTGTTTTTCCTTGAAGGAGAAAAAAAGGTTAAGAGGAAGGATTCTTAGTCCATCTGAAGCATGGAAAAGGAAATTCTCAGTTAAATTAAAATCCAAATGCCTCCAGCTTTCTCCCAGGAGATGATGTGTGGTTCACTAGTAGAAGAGATCTTTCCTTCTCAGCAGGTATACAGAGTGGTTCCCTGATGTTTTAGGAGAAAGGTAACTGCTCCAAGCTGCTTAGAGTCATAAATCTCACTACCTATAGTCTGGGTTCATATCACTAGCAAGTCTTGTACCACTTCTGAAAATAATAATTGATTTCCCATTTTTCTTTTTCTTTTTTTTTTAAAGATTTTATTTATTTGACAGAGAGAGACACAGCCAGAGAAGGAACACAAGCAGGGGGAGTGAGAGAGGGAGAAGCAGGCTTCCCGCCGAGCAGGGAGCCCAATGTGGGGCTCAATCCCGGATCTCCGGGATCATGACCTGAGCTGAAGGCAGTCGCTTAACCAACTGAGCCACCCAGGTGCCCCAATTTCCCAGTTTTCTTCCCAATTCTCACCTTTCTTAAAAAGTAGAGAATATCTACAAACCAATATATGTTTATCATCTCAGGTAAGACTTACACTTTTTAATTCAAATTAAAACATAAGTATATGGTGATTTCTGGATAACGCTAATTGGCACAATCCAAATCTACATTTAGGAAAGACATGACTGCCAGAGGTAGGATGCTGTAATTGAGAACCAGGTACAGAACCTCAGACTAAGCAGTACTTAATGCCAGGGATTCTCTACAACTGATATTGGACAAGGGAGTGAAAGAGATCCAGTTAGGTTTCTTAGGCACAATAAAAGAAGGCAAGTTGATAATCAAATCAGGAGACCAGAGGCAGATGCAAAACCTAAAGTAAAAGTAATATAGAATTACATACCAGAGTCAGTTATGACTCAATAAATCAATATGGGAGAAAAATTCCCTTCTTTATTATAGAGTTGCATTGTGCAGTAAAATAGCCAATAACTACATGTCGCTATTCACACATAAATTTAAAATAATTAATTAAAATTAAATGTTCTGTTTATCAGTTGGTCATTTCCTTTCTCAAAAACCACATGTTGCTAGTGGCTACTTTGTTGCATAGAGCAAGTCTAGTGCCTTTCCTTCATTACAGAGCATTCTACTGAACAGGCTGATCTAAAGTAATGGTCTGAAATATTTGTAAATAGCATAGCTATTGGATAAATCATCTGGTTTAAATGTATAGCCTCCCAAAAGATAATTCTACAGAGGCCAACAATTCAATTCAGATGAAAAAAATAGTTATGGATTTTTAAGCTTCTGACTAGATCTTGAACCGTGATGAAAACATCAAGGTCTTATGGAAATACAAATCTTACTAAAACTTCAAAATTTCAACATGGGTTCATTCATTTGTTCACTCATTCAGAAATCATTGAGTGTAATAAGGTATGGTAGGAGGTAGAAATACAAAAAAAAAAAAGGAAGATACACATTGTTCTTACAAGAATCTTATAGCACAGAAGTGAAGGTATACATGCAAGAAAATCATTCCAATATATCATGTCATTAGTTTTATAGTGGAAACAGTTTTAGCTGATTTTAAAAAACAATTATTTCAGTAATTTTGAGGGAGATTTAAGGCAAGATGAAGATTGGAGAAAATAAGTTAATGTACCAAGTCTGAAGTAAGTCAGTTGTAGAGGTAACAGAAGAAAATAAATTCATAAATACTCAGGAAGACAGTTGACTATAGACTCTTTGAGTATGAGTACCAATTCAGTATATTATTTAACTCATTATTATTTAACTTGTAATTTTTAAGTAGTATATTATTTGACTAAATGATCACTTGTTGAATGGAGAAAATGGGAGGAAAAGTTGATACAATTTAATGATATCTTAGTGTAGATGTAATGGAGAATGAGGAATGAGGTGTGAAAGAATGTTTACACGTCTGTTCCATCCTATGTTCTCTTACCCTATTGGGAGACATACATCCCCATGCTGTTGCCCGAGCCAGAATTCTGGAGTCACCTTGTCTTCCTGTGTCTCTTCTCCACAAGCAATTATATTTCATGACTCTAACTCTTTCATTTCTCTCAGAGTTGTTCGAATTTCTTCATCCCCATTTCTATTTAGCTTTTTCTTTTCATTTTGCTTTTCTTCACAGGGATTAAATAACAGCCACCATTTTTTTTAAGACTCTAATCTAGGTCTCCTAGATTGATTCTCACCCTGCCACTGAAGTGACGTTTTTTTTTAAGGTTTTGTTTATTTATTTGAGAGAGATGCACAGAGAGCATGAGTGGGGATGGAGTAGAGAGAGAGGGAAAAATGGACTCCTCACTGAGCCCAGAGCCCCACATGGGGCTTGATCCCAGGACTTCAAGACCTGAGCTGAAGTCAAACACTTAACCTACTGAGCCAGCCAGATGTTCTCGAGGTGACTTTTTAAATCTGAAAATATGAGTATAATCTCCCATCTTTTATTTCAATGAGTGCTCATTCCCTAACAAGTAAGTAGAAATTCCTAAGAATGGAATTACTTTAGAACGTAAAATGTTTCCTTTCTCCTCCCTATGCATAATCAAAACCTCAAATGTAAACTTTGAACCATATTTAAGCTTTCATAATTTTCATAATAAACTGTGTTCTTGTTCCTCTTTTATGTCTTTAGACTTACTGGCAACACTCTGCACCCCATACTTTGCCTGATTGTTTATATTGGTTCTATGAGGCAATTTTCCATCTCTAAGGGAGGTTTTCCTCATTCATTATTCCTGCCTCCCCACACCTGGATTGGGTACCTTCTCCACAAAGTCATCTAATCCTGTAAAAGCCTAGAAGAGTACTTTTCACAAAAGGTTTTGATCTCTTTATTATAATATATTTGTTTTACCTTCTTCAGCATCTAGAAGAGTTCTTAGCAGTGATTTATACCAGGAAATGTAATACAGAGAGAGAAGATTTGGGGGAAATTTACAAAATAATTAATAGTTCATAGAGGTATACAACAATCAGAGAAGTATTCTAGGCTCAAAACAAATGTGAAGTCACTGAAATCCAACTAGTAGTATAAAGAATGAGGTTATATGAAATGCCCATGGAGAAAGACGAGAAAGGCAATGTCACTAGATGATTTCATGATTTCCTCTTCAGTTCAAAGTTGTTGTACTCTTAAGATTTTATTTATTTGAGAGAGAGAGAGAGAAAGAGCACAAGCAGAGGCAATAGGCAGAGGGAGGGAGAAGCAGACACCCAGCTGAGCAGGGATCCTGATGCGGGGTTCAATCCCAGGACCTGGGATCATGACCTGAGCTGAAGGCAGACACTTAACCAACTGAGCCCCACAGGCACCCCTCAAAGTTTAATATTAAAAACTGAATTAAAAAATTCATTTATACTGGTAACCCATGCTCTTACATCTTTACATCTGCCTCTGTTCCTAGTTTTGTAATATTAATGAAATTTTTCACATTATATTTTCTTGGTACTATTTAGTATTATTTCTTTAATTTTGAACTTGATTCTCTTAACACTTGAGTATCACCAGATCACCAGAACAGCCTTTTCTGCCACTCATCATTCATTTTTTGGCAATAGAGTTTTAACTACTAATTGGTGACCTGTTAATTTCCTGAGATACCACTGTTCACTGTTTTAACAAATACTTATTGAAAATCTATTAGACAAAAATAAGTCATGTAAAGGAGAATGGGACATTGCCTCCTAGCTGCCTATTGAATAATCAACAAGGATTTTTCCCTATTAGTATAGGATTATTTTTTTCTTTTTTTGCTGAAAAACTCAGCAAAGTAAGTCTTTGCAAATGTAGGTCCATACATTTTCAGCATTTAGGGTGACAGGCTCATGAATGCCCAAAGGGTTTTCAGGGTGCTCTTCTTAGAATTACAATTGCACAATTGCCTATGAAAAACTTAAATTTGATCATAAAACTCCCTTAATTAAAAACTTTTAGTGCTTCTGACTGTTCTAAAAATACAGGAGTTTTTACAGGGACAACAAAGCCCCCACTGAATCAGTCTATGGTTAAATGCTGATCTTACTCTTAAGTCATTTTGTCCTTGCTCACAGTGTTTTGGCTATACCAGTCTTCACTCTTCCCCAACTGTGTTTTCACACATGCTATTCTTTGAGTGGTTCTCTCGAACTTTCATCCTTCTTGTCTCTCTTCTTGTGAAATTCCAATTCTTACAGTTTAACCTAAAATTTCATTTATTTGGTCACCCTTTACTCATGAATGTCAACTGCATCCTCTGTAATGTTCTCTACAAACCATACCATATTTGGTATGGTTTAGTCCATAACCATATCTTGATTTGTGTAATTATTTGTGTAATGTTTGCCTACCCATTATACTGTAAACTGTATCATAGGAAAACCTAGTCTGCTAGCTAAACATTCATCCTTAGCTAATACCCTAATATCTGGTTCACAAGAAGTGTTTAAGAAACATTTTTGGAATTAACATTCTTCAAAATAGTTTCTTTAGAAGGAAGTTAATCATAAGTCATAGTTTATGGACTCTCAACTAGTCTTAACAAAAATGTTACTGACACATTTAACAAATAAAGTTTACTGCAGTAAAGATTGAATAATAAAACCATAAGCATGACAATGTAGGGGCAAACCCATAAACATATCATTATACACTTGAAACTATCATAAATGAATCATGTCTATCAGTTCTATGTTGATGACTACTGCAATCACAAGAATATTTTTCCTTAATTTCTGTTTTCATTCTTCCCCTACTGGAATTTAATTAGTTTTAAAACTAACTTGCTTACATTTTTCAAGCTATAAAATAGAAATTAAAATTATCTTTAAAGAAAAGTTCACATATCACAAATAATGTGCACCTATATTATTATATGAAAGACTGTGCTGAGTCCTGGAAGACTTCAAAAAGAGATCTTAGATGCATTTTCTCTCTATGAGTTAGACCATGAAAACTGAGCAGAAAATTCTCATGGGGAGAGAAAGGAATGAGAACCTTTCAGGTATAGCAAGTGCACAAAATGAGAAAATTCTTGGCAAAATTATTCATCAGTTATATGGTATGTTTGAAATATAGAGTATATGAGTGCAGTAATGAAAATGGGAGTTTAAAAGTTTGGAACCAGTTGGTGTGGAGTTCAAAGTGTCTCTAAATGATATGCCAAAAAGCTTTTATTTATATTGCAGGTAACAGGAAAAAAAAATAACTAAAGACTATTTTACTCTTTGCAGCAAATGATTTATCAGGTTCCATTTTGTAAACAACTATATTGCACTGTGAGTAGTAGAATAAAAAACAAACTATTGGAAACATGAAAAGATAGAAAGTGCTCACATTGGGATAGAGAAAGATAATGAGGGCCTGGCTCTGTATAGGCATATTGAAATAATTCAAAATATGTGAGGGTATGTACTTGTTTGCTTTTACAACTCCTACATAAAGTCTGTCCCTGGGACAGACTATAGTTCATAGATAGATAGATAGATAGATAGATAGATAGATAGATAGATGATAGATAGATGATAGATAGATAGATAGATAGATAGATAGATAGATAGATAGATAGATAGATATAGATAGATATTTGTTTAACTTGGAGGTCAGCACAGTCTTGGAAACATAGTTGGAGATCTAGACAAGTGCTGAGGAGGAACAGAAGTAGTGATTTTAGCAGTAAGTTTGAAAAAGTGAGGTGAAATGAATAATGCCAAATAGATTGGAAACATCTTTAAAGTTAGGAAGAAAAAAAGATGCCTCCCAGCACCCATTATGTTCAACATTGCATTAGGGATCATAGACAGCTCTATAAGACAAGAAGAATCTTAAAAACAAAAGATTGAAAGAAGAAATAAGACATTCATTATTTGCATATCATGTGATTGTTTACATAGAAAATCCGAAATAATCTGGAGACAAATGTGTAGAAATAAAAGGAGAGCTTAGTAAGTAGGCTGAATATATGATATCCTCATATGCCTTTATATACAAGGAACAAACAGTATAAAAACAGTATTTTAAGAAAGACATGATTTATAATAGCTACAAAAATTAGAAATTACCTAGAAACAAATGAAACAAACATATATAAGAACCATATGCAAAATAAATTGCAAAGGACATTAAAGAACGCAAGTAAGTGTTCATGAGTATGAGGGTAATATCAAATAAATACAAAAATTATTTCCAAATTGATACAAAGATTTGACTTCATTCTGATTAAAATTCCAGCAGTTATGTTTTGGTGTGTGTGTCACTTAAATGATTGATTATGAAATTTAGGTGATCTAACAAAATATTTCTGAAGTCAGATAATAAGATTAAATACAAAACCTAGAAACAGACCCACACAGGTATGATAAGTTCCAGGTGTAGCATAGCAGATCACTAAGAAAAGGAGATACCATTCAGCAAACTAAGTGAAGGGGCGGGGGGGAGATGTTTATACAGATGGGGGAAAAGGGAATATACACATTTGAATTAAACTAAAATTATAAAGTAAAACTTTAAAATTTTTAGAAAAACATATAGATGAATATCATTGTGTTATCAGTAAAGGAGGCATTTCTTAAACAGAATATCAAAAGTGTGAACAATAAAGTAATAGAATGATACATTTGGCAACGTTAAAATTAGCAACTTATATTCATCAAATAGACTTTTTAAAAAGTGAAAACACATGGGTAACACAGGAGAGGAGATGTTTGCAGCAACTAAAACCAAATAACAGATTAGATAATATCCATAGTATTTAGGTGCCTTGAAATCATTAAGAAAAAAAGTCAATAGAAAACTAAGTAAAGGTCCTGAGTAGACATTTTAAAAGAACATGAAATACATGTAGCTAATATACATGGAAGATGATCAATAGCACTAGTCAACAGAAAAATGCAAGTCAGGACCACAAAGGCATTTGATATATTTGATAAGAAAAAAATTAGAAAAAAAATCTGAGAAAGACTAAGAATTGGAGAGGAAAGGTTCTCCTGTATATTGATGACCAGGTTTGGTAGTATTGGAGAGTAGAACATTGACATACCACAAGGCTCAGAGTATGTGTGTCTAATAAATATCTTAACATATGGATAACAGAAGACATATATAAAGATAAATATTTATTAACACAATATAGAACTTAAAAAATTGTAGTAGCCACTGACTAGAAAACAAATAAGTAATGGTAGGTTTAGTCAGTAATTATTTTACAACAGTGAAAAATGGTGAACAAGAGCTATCAGAAAGAAAAATGAACAAATCTTAGTAACTTAGTAATATAACTTTAAATTAAAAGGAAGCTTCAGAAAACATAGAAATTGTACTTCTCTCTATATAGCTCTCTGTCTCTCTGGAAATTTTAATATCCACTGTTTATTGTCTGGAATTGGTAAGTAGAAGGAAGGAGTGATATAAGGAAACTATTGAAATTGCTGAAAAGCTTGGGATGATGAGGATATAGACAAAATAGGAGAAACAGAAGTTTCCATGGAAATGAAGTGGGGGGGGGGGGAAAGAGAGTTTTTGCTCGGAGATAGTAATTTCAGAGTTTGATATTTAAAAGTGAGGGTTTATTTCTAGTGTCACTGAAGGCAAGGCTGCAGCTAGACACATGGGTTACTAAAATTGCTTTAGAGTAAAGGGGCTCGGGATTGTTATTGGGTCCTTATTGTAGATGAAGTTTATTCTTGTTGATGTCTTGTTGCTTTAAAAAAAATGGGGGGGGTGGATTTTCTCTCAACCTTGTATTATAGTCTGTTTAAGAGGTCATATGAAAATTAAAGAACTGTCTCCTAACTTAAGACAAGGCTCTGATAGACCCCTCCCTGAGTTATTTGGAAAGACTACAAAGTTCCTAAACATCATAGTCTCATTTCTCTGGCAGTGCATTCACTATCTTCTTTATAAACCCACCCCCATTATCCAATAATTAAAGTTTAGAGGTGGGAGAAGCTTTGTCCCAGACCCTCATCTCTTTACACTCAATGCTCTTTACTGAGACTTTCTTGTTTACATTCAGTATTTCAGTTAATACCTTTTTGATGGTGACTTTACCCTATGCATTTACTCCAGACTCTATCTCATACACGTATAATGAATTTAAATTTCTTACAGGAAATTCCCACTTGGATCATATTTCCACCTGTGTCAAAACTTACATGTATTCTCTTCCTCATAAATTGAGAAATTTCTTATACTTTCTTCTATTTCTATTTGAGTTCATGACAATTAGCTGGGGAAACCATAAATCTGACATAGATTTGCATAGCATGCTGATATTACTAGTTCTCACAAAACCCAATTTTGTTCTCCTTGCAGACTACAACTCCCTACAGCACTTGTAAGCCCCTTAAAATGGGTCAGAACTCCGTGAATAGATCCTACTAAGCCTTTCTGAAGTTGTAGGAGAAGACTTCATGAGGGTATTAAAAGACTGAAGACTCTGGATCGTGGATTGCCACTGGGAAGGTAATAGCCATAGAGAGACATGCAAACACAAAAACGGAAACAAACAAACAAACAAAACCCACAGCACAGTTTTCATGAGTGAGAGATAAATTTTCATTTAATAAGCCATTGAGACGTCGTTGTTGCTTGTCACTATGACAAAATATAGTGTCAAGCAACATTGCAGTCATTCTGAGTTTGATAGTTGTAAGACTTTTAAACTAATTTAAGCTGTCCTGTCAGTAGTTTTGTTGTCCATAAAATGTGATAGTATTAATCCTAACCTCATAGGGCTGCTCAATGTATTGGAGGAGGTAATTCATAAGAAGCACTCATTATAAATTATGACACAAGTATTAACAACTTTTATATTTATTTTTTAATTCACCAGGAAATTATGTGAACTTTTGCCTGCTGAGTATCTTTTGAATCTGTCTCTTTCTATTCAATTTTACTGTTACGAGTTGAGTTTATTCTAGACTAACCAGACTACTTATTGATATGGTCTCTTCACTAATCTCTCCATATCCACTCTGATACCTATTTAAACTGTGCTGCAAATTGCAGCCTGAATGGCTTTACAAAATGAAGATCTTTTCCAAGGATCTTGTTTCTGCTTAAGAGATTTAAATAGTTTGCCATTGTTTTGGGGGTAAAGATCAAATCATTAAGATCATTTTCACTCCCTTGCTAAGGTCTGACTCCTAGCTATACTTTAAATGTATCCCAGTGACATATTCCCATGCCTTCTTTGAGCTCCAACAGTACCATCTGTTACTACATACCATGGTCCTCCTGTCACAGGACATTTACATGTACTTTTTCACAGGCTTGGCAATTTTTTTCTCTTTGCTGAGTGCCTACTTCTCATCATTCATTGTCTCAGTGCAAACATCACTTACTCAGAGAAGCTTACCCCGATCTTCTAGTGTAAAATAAGGTGTTTTTTTTAATTAAAAATTGATAAACCACTCTATCTTTATTTTCCACCACGTATGTGTATAAAACTTAAGTGCATTCTTTGGTAGATTTTATACAGGGTCCAGATAATGGGGATTTGACTCTGTTTCACTCCATTTCAACAGGATGTTGCCACTGTTATAAAAATTGTTGGGTCACTGTTTACTTCTACATTGCAAGGAAAGTAAGGACCTTTTTAAAAAGGGAGGAGGGAGCAGTGGTGAAATTATTTCTTGTACCTATGTGAGCACAAAGGAAAAAAATCAACACAAATGGGAACAGCATAGGCTAAAGAAAAATTTGGGTAAAGTTTTGGTATTATATTTGCATATATTGGGAAATTGCCACCCTGAGTAATAGAATGGCAGTAATGTACTAACAATACATTTAGCATCTTAGTTATGTTCTCCATACCTGGAAGGCTCCTACCCTGTGCCAAGGTTTGAAGCCAATAGAAGTTGTATACTCCTGGGAAGAAGATACAAATCAATAACATGTCTCATTATACCAATATATGCTTCTCTGTGCATCTTTTATAAAAATGAACTGATTTTTTATATTTTTACCTCTTAAGTTGTGTTGCTTGAGGGTTACTGAGGAGAGTCCCAACATTCATCAGAATCTAACAAAAAGAACACCTATTTGAAATCATTTTATAATTTCCATTTATATATTTAGCACATTTGATTAAGATCAGCCTCTTCTTCCAGACTCTAAACTATGACACCAAGCAACATGTCTCTTTCTCGATTAGCACTGCATACATAGTATCTAATGCAAAATTTGGTTTAAATGTAAATTCACTGTTTTTTTAAAAATATAAACAAATAGGCACACATGTAATCGATTAATGTTGGCAGGGCACAGAGTAACAGGCCAATTTTTTAAAGAATGAGAAAGAGTATCTTGGGAATCAAAGTAATGGTTACTATAAGTGAAAGGTATTCTGCAGACTGAAGAAAGTGTGAACTACTTCTTCTTTTGTTGCATTTCAAACAAATAATGTCTTAAGGGAAAACCCAAGTTTCCATTAGGGAAAGAGATATAGGAATGTAAAGGAAAACAGTAAGATATGAGAGTATCTGATAAGGAGGGGGGGTAGTGGTAGAGGGCACTAGAGTGGTAAATGAGCAAAATCGGGGGTTAAAAGAACAAGGTCAGCTTTAGTGGGCTGGGTGAGAGACTATAAAATGTCAGCGATGGCAGAGATTGTGGTCTGTTTCCCAGCTCTTTAACAGCTTAAAGTCTGGTGTTTAAAGTCTGGTTTAGGAAACCAGCACATGGTTTCCTGAATTCAAGTCTACATTTCCTAACCTACCTTACAACTAACAGCGAACATATGACTAAATTGACCAATGTAAGGTGGGATTTTTGTGTGATATGTTACCGTGTAAGAAAGGAACAAGATTTTTTTTTGGTTTCCTTTTGTTCCTCCTTCTTTGTAGAAATGTGGGTACAGGGGTGGGAGGTATAGCAGCTATTTTATTTTATTTTATTTTTTTTATTTTAAAGATTTTTTATTTATTTGACAGAGAGAAACACAGCCAGAGAGGGAACACAAGCAGTGGAAGTGAAAGAGGAAGAAGCAGGCTTCCTGCTGAGCAGGGGAGGCCAATGTGGGACTCGATCCCGGGTCTCCGGGATCATGACTTTGAGCAGAAGGCAGTCGCTTAACCAACTGAGCCACCCAGGCACCCCTATAGCAGCTATTTTAAACTATGGGAAAACTTAGATTAGAAGCTGAGATAGAGGTAAATGTTAAAAAAATACTTTTAAAATATTATAAAAGGAGTGTATGTGCAGCATGCCTTTTATTTCTGCTCTTACCTTATGAATTTTGATAAAGGTGAGTGGGATATATGATCTATGATAGATTTTTCAGTGCATTAATAATGTTGGATTAGATATTAAACTCTACAGATTGATTTTAAAGTAAACTAAACTGGTAATTGAAAATGTTATATTTTTGAAGTAGTATATTATAGAAATATCCAGTTGAAATATAGGAAAACAGCAATTCTCCTTTGAAAGAGGCAGATATATATTTGGTTATAAATATTTTTTAAGTTACCTTCAAAATAAATGTGAAAGCAAGATACAGTGTAAGGCAATATATTAAAGAAAAATTCTTAAAATCTTACAGTTCAGCATAGTTCACTAACAAAGTGTTCCTTATCTACATTACAGCACATGTTTCTTGAGCTTTATACAATAAAAATTGGAATGTTTTGAATTACACCTAAGCCCTTAGGGTGTAAATTACACTGGCTTCCAAATTTAGCATTATTTGACAGATACTAAAATAGAAGTATTCTCCATTTCAGAAATATTCTTGGACTGCATTTCATGAAATTCATTTTTATGGTGAAAATGCCTCTTTTAAATACAGAGTTAGAAAGATTATTTAGTAAGAGGAAAACATTGGCGATATTACGTCCTTTACAATTAGAAAAGCAAGGTCTGTTCTGCCTCACTGTATTTGAACCAAAGCATTTCTAGTTTTGATTTGCTCCCTAGATTGTATTTCTCATAATATTTTCTTTAAAAGGAAGTCTCGATTCAGGTAAGAGTGAAGGATTGAGTGGGTGCATCAAATTTTGTTCCTTACTTAACCATAAAATTACAGTAGACAGATTTTTTTTAAATGCATAAAACTCTAAGAATAAGAAGAACAGAGAGGGAAAATGCCAACAAAATTTTGGAAAGAGACAGGACTATGAACAAATGGTAGTTAACTAAGCCGATTCAAGAAAATAGAATCTGAAGTGGGCAGTGTGAAGAATTGTCAATCAATTAGATTGTATCAAAGAGTTCTTTTTTTTTTTTTTTTTAGGACTTTATTTATTTGAGACAGAGAGAAAATAAGAGAGAGAAAGCACGACATGGGGGAAGATCAGGAGAAGCAGACTCCCCACTGCACAGGGAGCCTGACTCTATCCTAGGGCTCCAGGATCATGACCTGAGCTGAAGGCAGTTGCTTAACCAACTGAACTACCCAGGCGCCCTGTATCACAGAATTCTTTAAGGCACAGAACAAGCTGTACAAACCACATTAATAATGAGTAATAGAGAAGGGAGAATACAATAAGGAGGACCTCCTAAATGTATTTTGAAACAGTGAATCCCTATATCCCCTCCTCTCCTTCACTTCTGGGAGACTGTTCTTCACCAATTCAGCAAAGTGATAGTGTGTTATTCTCAAAAGAGAAAAAAATGAAGTATTCCAGGCTAGAGGATGCCAGGTCCAGTTGAAGGCCCAATTACTGAATTTGAAACAGGTGGTTAAGTGACCTTAGTGGTTCTGAATTCAGAGTGTGGAGAACTGCAGTTCTCTTAAACAATGCTTACCAGAACACTGGCAGTCAGGGCCTTAATCTCTAGGCAAGAAATTAAAAGAAACTTCTCACAAGAATCTAACAGGCCTAAGAGGAAAGATCCAAAGACACGGACATTTTGAAGAATTCATCAACAAATAACTCAATTAGATTAATCCATGACAAAGCTCAAATTGGATAAATATTCTTCCTTACACCTCTGTGCATGTGGAACTTCCAACTCAGATTTCAGTCATAAAGTCTTTTCTCAATCATTAACAGGTTGCTAAGAATTAAAGACAAACATTTAAAGAAAACCTCTAAAATAGAAGATAGGAATCTAAACAAGCAAGTAGAAAAAATGCAACGGGGAAGAAACAGAATTCTTTTCAGGAAGAAGGGAATGTCATAGGATTGCTCTTAATGTTTTCAGAGATATAAGAGAAGATTCTATGGCTATAAAGTAAGAATTCATAAAAATGAAAATAATTTTGTGTTAAGAGTTGTCAGAGTAAACACAGGGAGCAGAGAAAAGCAAATCTCAAAGTGGTTCAGAAAGCTTTCCCCAAACTCAAGGACAACAGTGACTAAATTAGAAAAATTATCAAGAGCCCAGCACAATGGATAAAAGTAAATATATATCCCTCACTTGACTATTTCAGGATGCTGGGAATGCAAACCTAAAATAGAGCTTAAAAAATCACAAAGCATCAGGGATCTGAATGATTTTACATTTTTCAATGGTAGTCTAGAAGTAAAAAAAAAAAAAAATGAAAGAATACCATGAAATTTATCTAGGAAAAGTATTTTCCATCTTAGAAATTTATGCCCAGCAAAACTAACAATTATCCATGAGAATGGAATAAAAGCATTCAGACAGATACAGCCTTTTTCAGAAATATCTCAAAAAGTGGACCTGTTCTGGAGTTCTCAAGAAGCCACCAAAATTAGAGATAAACCTAGAAAAGGGAGGACATATATGAGAGACAAGAGAAGATTCAATACAGTTGAGATTAAGGGGATCCTGAGAAGGCAAAAGAATGGAGGAATCTCACAAGAATAATTATGCTGTGGACACAGATGGCCAATCATCAGTCCACATTGCAACAGTGTGATTCAAATTACAGATACATTCAGCACTGTCATGACCAAAATCCTCACTGCCATTGTACCACCTTTTAAACCTGAAAAGATAATTCTCAGATGAGCCTAGTCCATACTGTCATTCATAGTTTGCTTCCTTGATCAAACACAAATGAAATTCTTCTTGCACATTCTGTGTCCTGTTTCCTGAAACAGTCAGGCACTCTCTTCTATGACAGTTACTCTGCTTAAATTTACCTTTCAGAATTGGAGGTGAGCAGCAAAAGCCTAGTCATAGAATATATAGAAGAGCTTATTACCAGGGAACAATTTTTGATGCACCCAACAACCAGATGTTGTGATGCTGCTGAACATATGCATTGTATACAATTTGTTGTATGTATATTTCATAATAAACAAATATTAAAAAGTATCCTAGTTAAAATACTTTTAAATCATTAGTGTTTAGTGTATATACTCATCCAAAAATAATACGAAACTTGTAGAAAAATGTAACTGAGTTACAAACAATTAGAAACATTTTTAAGTAATAAAATATCCTTATCCAAGTTACATATTTGTAAGATAAAATATATCCACTTGGTGTTCTCATAGTGGTTAGGGTTGTTCATCTGTAGATATGTGAAATCTCCTTGGTGTTCTCCTAGTTGTTAGAGTTATTCAGTTCTAATATATATATACGTTACAAATACAGATTTTTGTGTGTATGTGTGTATATATATATATCATTAGTATTTTCAACTGATTAGGGTCATTTAGTTATGGCATATGTAAATATATCCCTCCTCGTGTTTCATAGTGGCTAGTTATTTGTGGTATATGTACCTCCATTGATTACCTGAAGTTGTCAGGTTATGTTGTTGATTGTAGCATGTGTTCCCTTCGTTTCCTTCTTACAGTTTAAGAGTTCTGTTAAGAAATAATGCTTACTCCAATATACTACCTTCTTAGAAAATGGACACATTTTTTTCCACTGGCTGAAGTTATTTTGAAAGTAATCAAGATTTTATTAAGATTAAGAATAATATCTCAAAAAAATAGTATCTTATATATGCCTAAGGACCTAATAAGTAGGGAAATATATATTTTGGAAATAACATAGAAACCTTTTAGGAAATGGATAAAAATGAAATATTACACAGTGTTTATATATTCTAAATTACCATTAGGGTAAAAATACAGCAGTTTTTTTACACTTTTCAAACTTGTTAACTTTAATACTTGAATAAAAGAATTGCCACATTTTACCAAAAATAGAAATGATTATTTCCTACTTTAAAAAAAAACACTGAAGTTGTCATCTGACCTATTATTAAGTTTGTTCAATAGAAGGAAGAATTAAACTTAAAAAGTGCTTTAAAATCTGATTAGGGTCTGATTGATAAAAAACATAATATACAAAATCTGTATATTTTTATGAGATATGTTGAAGCTATTTACCATGTTAAACAAAACAATGCTGAGATTTTTAGTAGTGGCTTATGCAACTCGCTAAAATTAAATCTGGGGACAAAATTATCAAATTATCATTGAAATATGAATTATATTGAAATATGAATTTTGAAAATAATTGACACTAGAAGTTTTGAAAATACTTGGGCATTTAATTTTTAACTTAATCAGATATTAGTGATTTGATTATGCAACTTCTATGAGTTTAAAAAATACAAAGCTTTTTCTTATTTATTTATTTATTTATTTATTTATTTATTTATTTATTGGGTCACCTGTAATTAAAATGGTTACCTTCTTTGCTTTCAACAAATTCTGTTAGGATGTTAACATCTAAACCACAACATTACTAATTGTTGGTATCGAGCCTATCTTCTCCTCTCCCTTTGCTGAATTACACTGAACTATCGATGCACAAAGGAATTAAATTGAACATAAGTTGAACTTCAAATATCATATAAGTAAACACTATACAGTCTTACACAACCCTATCGAATATAGTCAATATCCACTCATAGAAGAAGTAAGATCATGACTGCTGCTTTTGGAACTTCTATTTTTCTCATTTAAACTACCCTAAACTGAAAGATTACCAGTTCTCTCCCAGTCCAGCTTTTCCTACATCTGTTTAGTTCATCACTGAGCTTTTTTCTTCTTTTCTCCAGGTCGCTGGGAAGTGGCCATCCTTGATGACCTAGAAGACTTCAGGAAGTGGACTTCCCCTCATGCAATGAACATATTGTGCATTCTTATACATATACAAAAGAAAAATGAAAGTCAAAGCTGAAAGTAAAATGGACATAATTTTAATGATTTTTTTTTAAATTTTGTGCATTGGATTCAAACAGCAAACTGTGTGCACTCAACTGTTATCACAATGTTGTCAAGAGGTCTGTGTCTTTTACCATTTTACACACAATTGTTCATTACAGTATGTTATCAGTCTCGTGGAAACCAGGGGTGTGGCATGGTAAGCAGTGGTGGTAGTGCACCTAGCTTTTATATTATCTAACTTGAAAATATTTCTCTTCTATGATTCCTTTTTTCTTGATAAAAATAGTTTTCACCAAACGTTGGTGGTGCACACGCACTACCATTCATGCTTGACATCACACCCCTGACAGGAACACGTGTTCTTATTTTGTTGATAAAAAGTATTACAAAAATTTCCATACAAAAACTATTTTCATAGAAATCTTGCATTTCCACAAATAAACCTGAACATTTTTTTGAAAAAAACTGCTCAAGAATTTTGTTCTCTTAACATTGTGACTGTATTGATAAATGCAGTCCACTTCAAAGTTCTCCACACATACTTTCCTGTGGTTAACCAGTCCCCTTTCTCCTTTCACCGAGATCTGCCCAGGCTCCATCAAGTTCGTTTATAGCAGGAACGAGGGTTTAGATGAACATATCTGAATGTTAGAATGAAAGCTTCAGTCTTCCACATAACCATGGATACTCAGCCCTCTTTTACAACTTACAACAAAGATTGTAAAACATCATCCTTTTTAATTCAGAATCTCTGAACCAACTGTTGCTTTTTTATTCTTGGTAGGGGGTTGGGGAAAAGGTTTAAAGGGATAGGTAGGGACCTGGTAGAGTTGTATGTTAAATCCCCTGCTTTAATAAATTTAAGAAAAAACATTATTGCCTTGGTAATTGACATTTCTCTCTTAATCAGACACAGACTGTCAAAAGAAAGAAAGAAAAACACTGATGAATATTTACTTTATATTCCACTTTCCATGAAATTCAGATTCGTTTTGCATTACATTTTTTTTTCACATCCTATAAACACATATCGTCTATCCAGATGATCATTATACTGAGTAGCTGGGAGTTAGTAACATCACCACCTTTATTATTTGGGTGTCAGAAGACTGTACTGTTTCTTGTAACACTACAGTTTTTGCTGATTCCAAGTATTTGTATGTTTAATGATTTTTTTTTAACCGATTACCCTTGGGCATTGATATTCCACCTCCTGGCAACAGTTGGACTTCAAAAGGAACCTGTAATTTCTCACGGGACTGCATTTGAAACCAGCCACAAAATGCGCATGTAACATTCACTCAAAAGAAGGGAGGAACCCATGATAAACAGTGTAACCCAGTGTAACTTGGTTGATCCATGATGCTTGTAATCAAGTCTGATCATTGCAACTGCTTAGATCACAGAGTCTCTAGTTCATAGACACAGCGGCATGAGGTAACTCATTTTATTTTGCACAGGTTGCATATTTCCACAGGAAACATTCTCGCTAAATTGTTTGGAAAAAAAGACGACAGTTTGTGCTTGGGTGTTGGGCCTCCCAGCTTTACGCCATGGTTTCTTTACCTGGCAACCTTCTGTCGTTAAATGTGTGCATGTTGATGACTTCTTCCGTTTTCACAATAACGGGGGCCTGTGGCTTGTGTTTTAACCGACGCTGACACTTCAGGGACATTCTCAGCTCTTCCACCATGGCGCTACAGAAGGACCTCTAAGAATAACACAAAGAATGAGATATTACAAAACAGATCAACTGCAACTGCCCAGAAATAATATGAAAATCACTTTCAAGAGGCTTGTCAACATGGTAGCCTTGAAGGTTTGAAAAATTTCACTATAAAGATGATAGCAGTTGTTGCACTTTTAACACACAACTCGTGATCATTAAAAAATCTTAGCAAAGTGGGCTAGTTTAAATACAATCTCCACCTGGTAGTTCAATAAACTGCCAACAAGGAATGCACAGAATATGTCTATGTTGAATAAGATTTTCGGATGTAAAGTTGATTAACATCATAAACTATAGATCTACCTTAAAATTTAAATACAAACACATATACACAAATCAAGCAGAAATCCATTCTAGATCTTTTGACAAACTAGAAGAAGTGCTCTACTTTTTTAGGTCACAACAGGACGTATGAAAATTTTCTTTAAACATGGATTCCTCATTGCGCATCTCAAAACAGAACAAAAATAGTACTCACACATTTAGACATAAAAACATGGAAAGTAATTTCTGGTATTCATTATATCTTTGTGTGATTGTGCTTACAAAACTATTGATGAAGATTACAAACAAATATGATTTAATCATGAAATGACTAATTGTAACACGTTAAAAATACATGAACAGATATTAACTCTTTTTGGTCAACATCAGCTTGTTAACTGAAAGCTGGCAAATAACTTATCCCATCAAGAAAAAAATGACCCTATAAATATTATTTTTAATTCCCATTTCATTGGCAATAGATTTGCTAGAAATTCTGTGTATCTGGGGCTCATTATTACACATTCCTTATGATTCATATTACAGAGTCATATATGTGAAACAAAATTTTATTAGTCTTCTTCCCCAACTAATTGAGATACAATGTGTTAGTTACATATAAATCAGATTCATGAACCAGTTGCATATTGTAGTTGCAATTCAGATGGACTGAGACTTAGGCTCTTCCTTGCAAGAACCAAAAATGGCGACAACGACCAAAAATGTGGACAAATACGAAAAATTCACACAATTCCAAAAAGTGATATGAAAACATAATGAAATAAACCTAATCCAAGTAGCATATGTAGACTTATTTTTGCTTTAGGTGTTGTTGCTTTATTGTTTATCAGCTCACACTAATTCCAAATAATGTTTAATAACATATATGTGGTTTATGTTTTTTAAAAATATTTTGCATGCAAAATCTTTTGTGATGCTTAAATTAATATTTTGAATTAAAGTAAGCATTTCTGTGACAGAAATCAGATTCAGAGAAAGGGAAGCCACTTTCTGCAGTTCATACCTGAGACGCCAGCAAGATATCCCAATAACCCAATTTTGTGATTTTTGACCCTTAGTATCTTCTTGTCTATTCCTCGCTATATTCTCATTTCTCTTTCATCGGTTCCTGAACAGTTTCCTTAACGGTCTTCTCAACTCTGTATCTAGACTACTCCTTTCCCAAAGGCTCAAAGATTCCAGAAAAAAAGTCTATTTTAAACCAATTTTTAATAGCATTTCTTTGTCTAAGAAATGGGCAAAATCCAAATCTGTTTTTTTTTTCCCCCATTCATCATGACCTCTCTGATTTAGCTTTCCCCCTTCCTCTCACTCTCCCCATTTCTTTTTTCTCTACACACACTCTTCTCTGCTTGGACCTCCAGAGTTTTTCCTCCTTTGCTTCCCCTTGCTCTAAGATCCTGCAGAGTTCTTTCATCCTTCATATCAATCCAACTGCACCCCTTTACCTCAGGACATGATTCACTTTTTAATTTATTCAGAAATAACCTTCCAATTGACCAGGCTCATTATTTTCACTCCATTTGGTTTTGTCCCTTTAGTATTTTGCACTCATTATCATGTTTTTCTATCTGGCCTCTTGGACTTCTATGTATTTCTCTCACTAAATTGTAGAAAGCAGAAATCAAGTGCTCATGGCACTGACTAAGCACACATGCATTCTTTAAATGTTGACTGAATTTTAACTATAGCTACACACGACCCTAATATTTGAATTCTTACTTAACAATGTGTTTAATTCAATTGCTTAAGAAAGATTTTTTTCAGAAGCTCAGTAAAATGCATGTGTTCAAGATACCTGATTAGTCAAGGTAAAACTTTGGTATTTGTTTAATAACATTAAATTAGTAAAAATATTAATTTATTAGTACTTATAATGGGTGATGATTAAATGCTACACATGAATTCCCCATTAACTACAGTTACTGCCATGCATTATTTATAATGTGTCAAATTACACAGTTCAGAAGTTCATGAATTATATTTCTATTAAAGGATTTATATGACACCTGACAGCCAGTATATGGACCCAGTGTTTCTCATCGCTTAATACCTACTATTAGATGTACTTATTAAGAACATGATGATAATGATGATGAAGATGATGATGATGACAACACTGTAGAAATGGAAAAATCTGACTCCAAAAGGGGGAAGAATACATAGTCTTGAGGTAACTTAGTCGTGGCTCTCTGTTGAAACATTTAACAGAAGAATTGATTAGATAATGTAACAAGGTCAGAACTTGATGCTATTGATACTTTAAAATGTTATAGGATGTGAATAACGTTGAATTGTTTGAAATAAGCCTTCATTTAAGATTAATAAATTTCCCATAAGTTAAATGATCACACCCTCTTCTTGGAAAATTTAATTTGTAAACATTTTGAATATATTGGTTTCAAAAAATAATGGAATAGATATATTAATTTATTTTTTGTCCATACTAAGAGAGTGGCCTACACAACTAATTTCCTTTCAGTAAAAGGTCTTATACATATCCATTCAAAGATAAAATGACTCAATTTTATTTCTAGTAAGTTAAAGAGTAAACTGAACTAAGTATCCTACACTTCAAACTACAGGTAAAGTCATATAAATCTCCTTTTAGAAATGATTTTATATATAACATTTATAATTCTGCATAATATAAAATGTAAGTTAAAAAACCTGCACCAGAGATCACAATACTTTCATCTTTTATAAATTAAATTATCTTAAGTGAATTATATTTACAAATTTAGAAACTCTGAAAATTATAAACATGTAACCCCACCATTATCATTTTAGGCTTTATCTATTCTATAAAGCTAGTAGAAAGCAAACATTTTAAGCAAACAGCCTTTAATCAACCAACCAATAGCTTTGGTTATTTAATATTAGCTTCCAACTTTTATTAAAATTTTTTTCTGAATAAGCTGACTTTTATCAGTTCTCCTTTGATATAACACTGTCAGTTTACCTAAAAAATAGTTTTATTTTAGGTTACTAATAAAATCACTGTGAGATCATAGGTTCTCTTCTCACTTGCAGAATGTTTCTAATCCTTCACAAAACTATGAAAACCTTAAGATTTGAGGAAGAGTTTAACAACAACATGGGAAATTTAAAGAATTTAATGATATCATAAAGTACTGTTCACTTGGCACAAGGCAAACATATGTTCTTTACTTTTTTTTAAAGCTTTAGAATGCAAATTCCATATTGTAATCTCTGTAAGAATCTAAAGTTGAAACTATAGATATACTTGTGGATTATAGTTGTTTCCCTGTGCTGTGTGTTGATGTCTAACTTTTAAATAAAGTTCTAACGTTGTCATTCAAAAGGCAATGTCTTTCCTACTTTATATAATAATTGGAATTTTGAAAAATGTCTTTGTTGAACTATGAAATAAGGTTTTGAAAAACTCAAGGTCACTTAACAGGAGTTTCCTGGCTTATAATAAAGAAGAAGGAAAGCAAGAGAGGGAGGAGGGGAGAAGAGAGGAGGAGAGGAGAAAGGAGAGCAGAAGAAAGAATAAAAGAAAAAGAAACAATAAAAGGGAGGAAATGAAGGCAGAAATATGGGAGGGAGGAAGGAAGAGAGGGGAGGGCAAAGCAGAGGATGGGAGGAAGAAAAAGAAAATTATATGTTGCTTTTTTTTTTTTTTCAAATCACTTTTCCTTAGGAATGGAAAACCACAAGTTGTGTCATTAAATAAGGTAAGTTTCTTAGGGTGAAAACAATCACAAAAATGTTTCTCCACATTAATATAACAGACTACAAAAAGAAAAAAGAAAGGCGCAAGGATACTAACCATTATTAAAAACCTCTTTTAGTAAGTTTCAAAAGTTTACTAAACAGTGTCTGGATGGTAGGGTGGCACTAACCATATAGAAGATTCCTGAAAATGAAAATTTAAATCTTTGAGCTGTTAGCATGTATAATTGCATTTAAATTAGTAAAACTCATTATCAAATTCACTATATTTAATGAGGCAACCTGTATTTACACATTAGTAATTCTACAAATGATGAAGGTCTGGAAACCTTAAAAGTATAAATTTGGCTATAAATAAAGCTATGTTTTTGTTTTGAGTAGAATAAAACAACAGAAATAGTCCACAGAAAAATGTTCTCAAGAATATCATTACTGGTGTATAGAATAATTATTCTTAATAGCTTAATTTTCTAATTTATAGATGTATTTGTATGATCACATGATGTGACAGCACTTAGCGCAGCACATGATTTTTTTTAAAATAGAAATCTAGGTATAAATATGTTCCACAGTGAACACTGGCATCAACTATATTTTTAAGTTAAGATCTTTATATTTAGCGATGTTTCTTTAAAAACCAGCAACTGATGGAAAATAACCAATTTGAATTTTTAAACTCTGAAGCTCGTCACTTTCATGTTGTATATATGTAGTCATTTACTGCCCAAAGGCAAAATAATCATAACATATCATGCACTCTGAATTTATTTTTTTAGGGAGAGAAATATTTTATGTGTCTTGCTGTCCTATTCTTTGATAGTATAAAATGAACTAAATGATACTCCAATATCCATTTCTAACCATTTTTGCACACAGTTCCTATTGGAAATCCCACCAAAACATCTTCAAGCTACTTTTATCAGATATGTAGTTCAATATTCTAATATATACTAGCATATATTAACTAAACTTGCTTTGTGTTTGTCAGTTAAATTGTTAACTGATTATGGATAACCAGTCCATTCTCAGACACTTTTCTAATTAATTTCTGATGCAATAGGCCATTTGACCAAGAATTCCAAGTCATAGGCAAGAGACAAATCCAGTCACTGTGATCCCTGCATAAAATCATCCCACATTACATAATAACTAAATCAACCAAATAATAACTAAAGTGTCACAAAAGTATATAGACGTAATCTGTGATATTTTGTATAAATATTGGTGTATTAAATGAGAAAAATACTTGTCATTTAACATGACACATTCCTTTTGATTTATGCTTTTTTTAATTGACAAGATTTTTAAAATATCAAAGAGCTAATGCTATACATCAGAAGTATAAATTGACCTCAGGCTATATGAATGTATAAGTGAAGCAATGAGAGATGGAAAATGACTAGTTAAGACACTCATGTCAAAAATGTATATAACAACTTTGATCTTGATATTCGGTTCCAGAGCAGCTCTCATTTTGAAAAAAACAAAACAAAACATGTCATTTAGATTAGCTGCACGACTGTCAGATGCGACATTTCACAATCAGGTTCTGCAGTGATCTTACTGCTTCCTCACTTTGATTTTACAGCTAGAGAAAGTCAAACTCAAGAAGTCAAGTTATCTACCCAACGTTATGCATGTAACTGGTATCAGAGCTCAAAGAAGGGTGCTCCTCTCTTGACCACCATTCTGTGAATGCTTTTATGTATCAGCCTGCCTCCTGAACAGTGACTTGAATTTCAGTGGAGCCTTTTACCTGGACTCTGTTCTCACTCAATGATAATTTTTGAATAGTAAGTAATAAATCAGACAGAAAAAAATATGGGGCAAAAACAAATACATTTTTTAATGAATAAAATGACAAAGCATCCTATGCTTTAGGTGGGGTTATTTTACAATGATAAACTTAACCAAAGATGAAAATATTCTCAGAAACTTTGACTCTTACAGAAACGATTACTGAATATCTTTATATTGCATTTAGCAAATACAGTGAGACAGAGAAAAATGAAGCATCATTATACATTTTTACACTTCCCCTACTTAAGTTCAAAAAATCAATGAATAGGATCTGACAAGATTCAACACTTCAGTCAATACAGCTATGAAATGCATTTTAAGAAAAAAGCAATGTTAATCATCTTCTTGCTAGTAGTCATAATGATACAAGTTTCAACAAAACATAACATCCAAATGTATAATGCTGAATTCCAAGAAAGCTCTCTCTTTTTAAGATCCAGCAGTTAAAATGTATCAGCTTTATGAATAATAAGAAGTATATTATAGCAATAGATGTTTATTATATACCAGACATAAGCAAAAGACTCAATGTATATTAACTATCTAATTTTTAAAAAACTTTCATTTATGGTATATTCATAACCCATTTATTTGTTTAAGAGATGTGTAGAAAGGGTAAGTCATTTTATCCAAAGTTGAACAAAGTTGAAAAAAGAGCCCAAATCTTTTGTTTTAACTCTAAAACTCATGCTTAATTGTCTAGGAAAGTGAAATAACCAGACAGTGCTTAAGATCAAAGCCCACAATCTGTTTATCTAATTCCAACTCCCACTCTACATATTGCATCAATGCAACTTTAGGAAGAAAAATTATTAGGAAAAATAAATATTCTGCCTCCATTTTGTGCAATATCCTATAGTTTGAAAAGTGTGAGGGTAGGCATCTTTGACTTTAGGAAACAGTTGGCCCTTGAGATCCTTACACTGATGTGTATAATATGAATAATGATATTTGCATGGTTCTCAGGGTAACTTTGTATTCAAATGAGATGGTACTCTTTAGAGGCTCTAAAGTCATTTATAAATATAAGGTAGTAAAGTTATTATCCACTCAGCTATCATCTTAATTTTAAAACATCATTTATGTGCATAAATAGAGGCTGGCTTCATCATAAACTAATGACTTAAAAATCCGTTGGATGGCTTGGAGCTAGGTTAGTGAATAAAATAAATATTGGCATCTCACTGTTAAGTATGATTTTATAAATATATTTAAAAATAGTTTTAAAAACCATCCAGGTATCCTTTATATAGGTTACTGGTAGAAATTAAGAGATGCTCTGGTCTCAGAGAAAAGCAGTAATATAAAAACAATACAAAATGGACTATTTGTCTAAAATCTATTTTCAACTTCTAACTCCTGAATAGCAACATGCACTATGGCTAAATTTTATTACTCTGAAAATATACCTAGAACTTCTAATTTCTAAAAAATTAGGGGTGCCTGGGTGGCTCAGTTGGTTGAGCGACTGCCTTTGGCTCAGGTCATGATCCTGGAGACCCGGGATCGAGTCCCACATCAGGCTCCCTGCTAGGCGGGAAGCCTGCTTCTCCCTCTCTTACTCCCCCTGCTTGTGTTCCCTCTCTGGCTGTGTTTCTCTCTGTCAAATAAATAAAATCTTAAAAAAAAAAATTAAATGCAGTTAAAATTACAAAGCACAGTTGTTCTGTGATTTGTTGATAGGCATTACTTGCAAAGGTAAATATTGAAATAAAATCTTTACTGATGATTTATAACAGTGTTTGCTTTCCTATACCTTGCCCGATAAATGGCCTCTTTTAAAAAGCATTGCTCCTGATAGAACAGATTCTTTAGCATTCTGAAAGTGACAACCTGTTTTCATTCTTCTGGTTCCATGAAATACAGCTCCAGCCAGCTTTGAAAAGTATTTTCCTTGTACATATCTTTCTCCCAGGATCCCTAGTCTCACAGGATTAAACTAACCCACTCTGATTTTTCCCTTGCGTTCCTTCAAATTGTACTGTTTTCATTCACTGGTCCTTCTAGTATGAGTTACAGCTTCCCCTCTACATTTGCTATTCAACTATAGACTGAAGATCATTCTATGTGCCCTTCAAAAATTTTTTTAACTTTCTGTCTGAAAAGACATCATTATTTAGAGATTATTTGGAATATGACATACCAGTGTTCTATAACACAAATAACACGATTGATTAAAATGTTCTATATCCTGGAAAACAACAATACCAAGTAGTTCTTAAAATGTACCTCAATCATCTTAAAGGAAAGTTCAGATCAATACAAATTCAATATCTGAGCAATAAATTATATATTTTTTAAATTTCTCAGACATTTTGTCTAAATATTGTTAGAACTTAAGTAACAAGAAGGAATATTTTTGCTGCTAAGTCTTTTCATGTCAGGAAACTCAAAGAGTCTTGTCCAAACTGTTCAATAAAAACAACTTTTACAGGCAAATCCATTTGCAATTTCATGGGAAAGAAATTTTTTCTATATATAAATCAGACAAAAAATTAAACTGCAAATTACATTATTTTTCTTGCTGTAAATCAAAAGAAGACAGAATTATGTACATCTTTGAAAAGAGGACATATTAAATATTTAAGAAATGATTATTTTAAACATGAATTGAACCATAATTCTGTCATAAAACAGTTTAATTAAAATCAAAATAATTATTATAAATTCAAATTACAAAACCAATATATTATCATAAATATTACCAGACAAAACAAAACTGTGTATTTTAAGTAGCTTTCTTCTGTCATAACTAAGACTTAGGAGGGCAAAATAGGACCTTTTAAGCGAATCCATGTAACCTGAAATTCACTGATAATTGCCTCAAATGTATAAAAATGTCTTGGATTTTTACTGAATGAAACTTAAGTATAAATATTTTTTAAATCAGGGAACAGGTGAGGCAAGAAAATCAATTAGAAAATATACATTGTTGATAACTTTTTCAGACACATTCAGAAAGGAAAAACATTTTGAGAGGTCTTTCCAAATGGTCAAGTTATATTTTGGACAAATCAGAAAAATAAACACCTACTAATTTTAAAAGTTCAAATAAATTAAAAGCAATGTATCTTTGATGTATTAATATTTGCATCAAATAAAAACCATGGAGAATTATCAAAATTGTAATACACCATCTTGTGGTTATCTGAAAGGAATGCAATTTACGGTTTTTAAAGTTTAGGATCTATATATTTCAGCATTTTCTTGTTTTCAATTTTAACCTTCTTTCATTTAAAAATGACATTTTCTTACACTACTCCTAATTATCAAAAATATGGAAAAATTATAGTCGTCAAGACCTATTTGCTCCACTAATATTTTACAAAATGCATGCTATTCATTATTCATAAATTTTATCTATAAGGTTCATATTCAACTAGAACTGTGTGCATATTGTACCTGGCAGCCTATTTAGATAAAGATGGGAAATTTCAGTTTTTTCAAATCCTGGAATACCATAGCCTAAAGAAAGAAAGAAGAGAATGGAGAAAGAGAATGGAAGAGAAATAACAAAGCACGTTGGGGCTGGGATTATGGATAATATATCACTGCTTACATTCAGTGTGCAAAATATAATTCCTTTCATGTTCAGTTCTCAATAAATAATTATTAAGTAAATGAATGATCACAAATATTTATCTTATTTTTAAAACTTAAGAAATGTAATTAAAGCCACAATTGTTAAGTATAAACTGTGAATTTCTATATGACCTCATGCATAACCTGTGATAAAATCTAGGAATATTTATGGCTAATTTTAATTAATTAAGTAAGGTGTTAAACAAACTGCATAGCTCAACTAAATAAAACCTTTCCTTCAAGAAAAATAAAATTGAGTCCAAGAACTGAATTGATCACAATAAATAAAAATGGGTCACTTCTAATAAATCTGTATTTATTTATAAACAGTTCTTTTGAACTATATAGAAACATAGTTATTTTTTATTCTTTATGATATACTTTTCTAAATTATTTCCTGAAATCAACTTCATTATTAATTTAAATAGATAGAAAGATATAAAAAAGTAAATAGATACTAGAGAGATCATCTGTTTGGGATCTTAGAGATACCAACAAAAAACACTAGGTCTTTGTTCTAAACGAATAGAGAGTCTAGTAGGGAGAGAGGCACCCACACAGAGAAACCAACAAATATGAATAAAATAATGTGCTAAGGGAGAACGGAGGTGTGCATAGGCTTCACAGAGAAAAGGTATCTAGACTTAATGATGGATCTGGTTTAAAATGGGCAAAATGCCTTCCCAACTTTCTCAAAGGAGTAGGAAATGTTTTTGGAATGATGACGTTACCTGGCATCACCTAAGTAAAAAAAAAAAAAAAAAAGAAAGAAAGAAAAGAAAAGAAAAAGTAAGATATGCACATCACATTTTTTCCACTGGAATAAGACATGAAAACCTAACACCACCTTGTGGAAATAGCTGTGTCCTGTACTCACATCCATTACATCTATTGATTAAGGAAAGTTTTCTGGGCAAGTTGATACCTAGTCTGGAATAATACCAGTCTAAAATGACTAGTGGGAGTTTGCCAGGTAGAAAAACGGTCAAGATTTGCTCAAGTCAAATGGAAGAAGATTTGAAAAAGTCGGATGACCTTGGAAAATTAAAAGTAAATTAGTTTGATGAGAGTAAAGGTGCAAATTGGGGAGAAACAAAAAATTGAACTGTAATGGTAGGCAGGGACAGATCCTTAAGTGCTTCATCTGTTACGCTAGGGAATTTGGATTTCATTATGGAAGTTCCGTGAAGACAGAGTGTGAAAGTATTGGAGAACGTGACTAATAATCCTCATGTAATATCAACACAGTTGTTTCTTTTGTTTCATCTGCTTCAGTCAAGAAAGGTACATTAATTTCCTTTTCCTAATTGTTTTAGAAGGTCACACAGGTCCCTAGAAATTTAAGAAAGCTGAATTTCAACTCAGTGTTTTATAGTAAGTATGAAGAAGGTTATTTTAGAGAATTAAATCCCTACGATCTTTGTTTTTGAGGTTTTTTGGGTTTTTTTTTTTGTTTTTTTGTTTTTTTTAGCAGGAAGCTTATAGACTGTGCATAAAGACACAGTCTAGGCAAATCATAGGACTAGGACACAAAGTGACAAGGGCAATAGAATACCACATATATCAAGAGATTAATTCATTGGTTTATTTTAACACTGTTGTAACTGAAAGAAAATCATTGTATATGGAGATTTGAGGTTCCAATTAAAAAACCCAAATTCCTTCTATAATTTTTGGACTCATATTAACTAGTAACTAACCAAATGACACATTTATTGCCAGATGGAAATTGGTGAGTTATTGTTTTTTGTCTTTAATAAATTCTTTGGATTTGATTTCAAAACTGATTTTGACACTATAGAAAGGATAATAAGATAAAAACATATTGAAACTTATTTGTTGGTCACACCAGGGCAATAAATATTTGATTTAGCCAAGTCAGCAGATATAACCAGCCTGAATGTTGGGAAAAAATCATGATTTTCTAAATTTTTCAAACTTTTGAATTGGTTATTTTATTCAAGGACAAAAGGAGACTACCAAAATACTCATTTATAAAAACGTTATTTCTAAGTGTTAAGTACTACAGTTGAGTAAAAATATAGAAATGTTGTATCCAAAATTTTGATTCCAGAAAGGAGAAGTAATTGCAACATAACTTCCCAAAGACAGAGGAAAATGTTTTTGTTTTTCAAAAATGGTTTTAAAGGTGTCCATGTTCAAGGAATATTAGCAAAATATATTTACCTTATATCAATGTATGATATTATCTCTAATTTCATATTTTTATTCTTCATATTTACCAGTAAAAATTCATAAACCTCTTAAATATGAAAGAAGACATCATTTCACTATGACACAGGGTCTAAATGTAAGCCCTAAAAATACTTTTTTTATTAAAAAAACAGAGAGATGTTTAGATACAAAAAATAAATGAGGTGTTAGAAGACTTAAAAATGGTAAAGCAGTATTTCATATTCAGAGCTATAAATTTACATACAAAAAGTTTCATGTACCATCTGAGGGATTTTCTATAAATATTCCTTTTATTTATAGAAATGAAGAAATTATAGCAATAGAAATATAATTTGAATGAGATTCACAAGTTTTTCAAGAATGGAACATAAAGACATTTGTACAAAAGATTAAATATATTAAAATCTCAAAAAAAATGCCATAGTCTCAATATGTTTGAGGTTTATAAATACTCTTCTAAAGATTCTGGTGTCAAGGGATAAAGGATTTATTAAGAATAGCATTAAATGGCAAGAAAGGAATGACAATATTTTTACACTTTCACTAATTTAGAAATTTCCACTATGAAAATTATGACTTTTTATTCAATTAGAAAATTACTGGACTAAAAATCTTCAATAAAAATTTCATCTACCCTCTAACTTGAAACCATTTTTAAAGATTGTATTTTAAAACACATTTTATTGATAGACTTTCCTTCATATTACAATTTCCAACTTTTGCTTCCTTCATTAATTGCATTTCTCCATTAAACTAACTGCAATGAACTTGAAGCAGCAAAAGTTTCTCTTTTTCTCAGGCTTCAATAACAGGAGAAATAGTCACTTGTTTTAAGCTGGCTTTAATTTAAATATATTCTTTTAAAATAAAGATCACAAAAGTGACCCTGATTCTTTCTGTGAACCTTTGCTAGATAACAGTTGGCAGAAGAGAATTAGCAGTCACCATTCTAAGCATTACCCTTGCTTGGAAAGATCCAAAATAGTTTGTTTTACTATAACAACAATTGCTTTAAATTGTAAAAAAGTGACATTTACCTTTTCCAATTGAGCGTTTTTTTTGGATTTGTATAAAAACTCTCCCACTGCCACAAAAACTGAGAGCACCAAGCCGGCTGCCAGAACAATGAAGATTCCACCAATATTTTGAACCCCTAGGGCACTGGCCTCTTTGCTCTCCTCCTCAGGACAGCCATTGCCCCGCCACCACTTCTCTTTCATCATGTGCAGCTTGCCTTCCTCTTGCAGCTGAAGAATTGCTATGGTGATTTTGTCTCTATATGGAGAGCCTAAGAAAAGAGAGGGTATGTTAACTCTTTCAAGGGACCCAGAGTTTTATAATTAAAGGTTAACATGATGAGAGGAGGACAGAACTCTGTCCAAACACTCCAGAGTATGGCAATATTTATTTTCAGTAGAGAAAAACAACCGGAAAATGACCAAGGATAGAAATTTAATGAAAGAAGTTAAGTACCAACATAAAGTAATGCCTTTCTGATTTTGAAAGGTAAAATAAAAGTTGTTTTTCAGGAAGAAAATGTCTCCTTTTAAAAGGCAGGCAATTCAGAGCACTGGAAAATAAGTAAAACAGAAGTAGAAACTTAAAAAGACATTGATACAGTGCAAAAACATAGGAATCACTCCACACTGAAACAGAGCACTGATAAACCAGTAATCTCTCCTTTTAAGAAACTTGTGCAAAAAGTTGTTTCCTAGGATCAACAGTCTGTCTTCAGGGGTAGCTAGTACTTTGGGAATAATAGGTAATCACTCCTATTTTTTATTTAATCTGAGTAACAGAAGTAACAGTCTTCTACAGACTTGGATCCTTCAAAAATCATCATGGTAAAACACTGTAAGGTTTTTTTGGTACTTTATTTATTATTTTATGTTTTTGGGGGGATATGTTCTCTCCAGTGGAGGTAACAATATAAATGAAATTTAGTATTTATGCTGCCGGGGGGCAGATATTCATCTGTATTAGCTATTATAAGATAAGTAATAACTTTTCTAATTGGATGTCCAAAAGCATAGAATAACACAAGAACCTATATCTAAAGTTTCTTCTTTCCTATAACATTATGCTGTACATTCCATTTTTCTGCATCTCCTCATTCACAAATTCTTCTGCTTAGAGAAAAATATGAATTTTCAAATTTTAGTTTGTATTCAATATTGCCTGTGACTTTTTTTTTTTACTTAAATATACCTACAGGGACCTATACTAAAACTTTATCTTGTTAAAAACCTCATCAAGAAACTTTTCTGCCTCCAAAGGGACACCACTATATATTTTGTTTTTACTTGTTTAATATAACAAGACCAACTTAGCATCATTCTCTTAGAAAGAATAGTCATGCTAAAAGCAGAAAAACAAAGGAAACCATAGGAAATAAATAACCTGTTGAAAAAGTTGGAGTGGTCTACCTGATCCAGCCGGAGAGCTGTTTAACATAATTCTTAATCTTACTCAGGCATTTTTTCCATTTTTCCTTAAAAGGAGCATTATCCATTCCTGTATTTAGAACTCAAATATTTTATTTTCATTGTACAACTAATTCCTCATGATAATAGAAGAATTTCTGCTTTTCTGCTTCTTCGCTGTGATCTCTTCCAAACACTACTCTGATGAAAATACTCAATTTAAAATCAATTTAAATTTTTTAAAATCAATTTTAAAATCTTCAAGTCTCAATGGACAAGCCTTGCTCAGACTACCTTCTACTTTGATCACTAACTGCACACTCTGTTTAGGTCACCTACTATTATCATTATTATTATGTACCTTTTAGGATTCGATTTATTTTCCTATGCAGATTATAAACTCTCTGGAATAGATGATGTTTATCTATGTATATCTATCATTTATCTGTCATCTATCATCTCAACATTTTCTTATATAATTCTCATTTCTGAATATTTTTTCCCATAATAGGCTCTCAACAAGTGTTTCATATTATAACGAGCATAATATCTAACTAAGGCATTCTTACCATAATGTAAGAGTAACAACCTAGTCCTTTTGGTCTGACATGTATTCAAAGCCATAAATTAAGGCCATCTGCTGGGCTATCCAGTTTTCATTGATTCACTGCATCTAACCTAGCACCAGCTTCAAGGTTACTCCTACTTTGAATTACCATTCTGAATAACCATGTGTATTCACTGTAAAATAAATATTTTAGGGGTGCCTGGGTGGCTCAGTTGGTTAAGCCACTGCCTTCGGCTCAGGTCATGATTCCGGAGACCCGAGATCGAGTCCCACATCGGGCTCCCTGCTCGGCGGGAAGCGTCCTTCTCCCTCTCTCACTCTCCCTGATTGTGTTCCCTCTCTGGCTGTGTTTCTCTCTGTCAAATAAATAAAATCTTAAAATAATAATAATAATAAATAAATATTTCAGGGAAAAAATCCCCTTTAAGCAGAATTGCAGTGCATCAAATATGTCTTTTAATTAGAAATACAGCAGCTGAAGCAAATTTTGTGCTGATAGTACTTGTGAAAATGGCCACATGCGACAAATATAAAATGTGGTTTCTCTTTTCCAAGTACAATTGTAAGCAAAATTTGAGGTGATAGTGACTTGAAAAGTAGACTTCAAATAAGAAAAATTCTTGACACAGCTAAGTAATATTTTGAGTCAGCTTATTTCTCATTCTGAACAATAGTGAAAGAATATTGTTTTATTGCCAAGCCACCATAACCATTAAACTACATTAGGATGTTTATTCTAATATCTTCAAATACAATATTCTCCCCTACATTCTTAAAATAAGAAATAGACAAATGGAAGCAACCCACTTTTCAACAAATGATATATACCCCTTGATTCCTTGCTTGGCTGAATTTCCTATTTCTAGCACTTACAGCACAAAGTTAATATACCTCATTTTGAGGTTTTAACAAGATAAAATAATATCCAGAATAATTGATGACAGTAAATCCTTGCCATGTTTTACTTGGCATTTTGTCATTGATTTAGTTTAAGTAATTATTTTTTTAAAGAAATATCAATTCAACAACAAATTGTTACTTCTTTGGTACATCATTTGATGCTCCTGGGAAGTATTTCTATACAGATACTAGTTGAAGTCCGGCATGGGGTGAAATTTCATCTCGTTGAAAAATCTCAAGGACACATTGAGATCAAAGAACAAAAGTATCCTTCAACCTCCTTGTGACATGAATAGCCAAGTGCTTAGCTCTAATGAAGTGAACAGCCGTTAGCTAGATAGATTGAGCCTACGTTTTGCCCAGACCCCAACCCAGCCTCAATCCATATGCTGGCAAGCAAGGAACCCTGAGAGCATTGAGCGCCATGAGAGAAGCTGCCTCCGAGGAAGATGTGTATTTTTGCAAGAAGACTCTAAGATTGATTAGAGAACCACTGAGGAATCTACTATAACACATACTATTGTACCTAAAAGCCAATCCTCAAATGCTTAAGGGACAGGCAGCCATAAATGAATGAAGAACTTTAGACAAAAATATCTGAAAAATTATAACATCTATAGTGGATAACCTTCAGCTCCACTTTGAAAATTTCAACACAGGGTTACCAGATATATTATTTTATTTTATTGTGAGAACACATGAACCATTCTGTCTAAAATTCTCTACATTAAAATGTTAGCAAATAAATCATTTTTTGAAAAAATTATGCAGGATATGCCAAATACCTCTTAGAGCTGAATTTAACCTTTTGATTTTCACCGTGTAATCTCCGATTATTGGTTCTTTTATATACATGGTCACAATATGATTCTTTTTTTGGGGGGGGTTATTTAAATATGTAGTCCATACTGACAGAACAGGGCTATTAGGTTTAATTTTTTTTTTTTTATGAGTTGCCAAAAACCCTATTTACCAGATAGAAAAGGCTGTAACTTATAAAAAGAAGGGAGGGAGGGAGAGAGGAAGAAAGGAAGGGAGGGAGGGCGGGAGGGACTAGCAAACAAAACATGTTTATTATAGTGAAGCCTCTTGACATATCAGATGACTAACACCTGGGGCTCAAAATGAGCAGGGAGGAAGAATAGAGACAGTTTGAAATAATACAATAATACATAGTAATAGTATATGCATGGGCATAAATAAAAACTAGAAATGCACCTGTTCAGAATTTCCTTAATAAAAGAATTACTGTCTCTAAATGTCCCTAAGTGTTAAATTTTGATCAAATAATTTTACATAAAGTTATAATTTCATTAACATCCCTCCCAACAGATTGTTTAAAAGCTCCTTAGGAAAATAAACTGTGATCATTATAAACAATTAAACAAATCTCACCAAATATTTCAGAGCTGGACTTAGTAAATTGAGTTGATTCCTTCCTTCCTTCCTTCCTTCCTTCCTTCCTTCCTTCCTTCCTTCCTTCCTCCCTCCCTCCCTCCCTCCCTCCCTCTTTTTCCTCCCTCCCTCCCTTCCTTTCTTACTCCCTTCTTCTTTTCTCCTTTCTCTCTTATGGTTCTTCCATTTCTTTGCCTCTTCCTCTTTCTCATAGTTTCCTCTTTTTGTTCTTCTTGCCCTCTCCTCTTGTGTCCTTTCATTCTTTTCCTTCCTCTTCCCTGCAACCCTTCCTTTCCTTTTCTCATCCTCCGCTCTTCCCTACTCTTTCCTTTTGCCTTTATTTCTACCATTCTAAATTTCTTGATTGTGGGTCGAAAGTCATATGTTATTATATATACTTGGTTCTAAGTTGATACACAGTTTATTGATTTGCACATTTGATTGTCCTTTTCATTTTCCTTACAAGTTCACAGTTTTAAATATGTGCCAACATTTCCTTCTCCTATTTCAGAACATCCAGATAGTATAGGAATGATAAAATAAATGAAGCATTATGTGTAATTCTTGGGGAGGCAAACTGACTGATTAATAGCTTTTCTTTAAAGGTTGCACAGCAAGCTGTCTAATACTTGACATGTTTTAATGAAATATGCTAAAATCACATTATCCATATACTAGCAATCTCCTATCCATCCAGCCAATAATTTCTTTACTTTCATATCAGGCTTCTGTATGCTTTAATCAATTACAAAGGTTGAAAACAAGATTACCTTTGCTTTCTATAAACGTCTAGTTCTAAAACACATTACACCGATATTTCCCAAACTGGATTTTCCCCACAGACTTCTTTTTTTTCATTTTTCATCTATTTTTCATTTTTAAAGGTCAGATAAGCTTGAAGAATACTCCATAACAGATACATCTCTTACAAATTCACATTATACAATAGCAAAACACAGGCTTCCATCTACCCATTAAAAACAGGAAAGAGCTTTTAAAAAGTGTATTTTAAATGATTAAGTTATCTTTAAAGAAAGAATTTGTTCCTGCACACTTATTCATGTCCCCTTCGATTATTTTAACTTCACTTTGAAAAGTACTGCCTTAGGGAACAATAATTACTACTCTTTTTAAAAAGATTGTATTTATTCATTTGAGAGAGAGAGAGAGATTAGGGGTGATGGGAAGGGGGAGAAGCAGACTCCCCACTGAGCAGGGAGCCCAATGTGGGGCTAGATCCCAGGACCTGAAGATCATGACCTGAGCTGAAGGCAAACATTTAACCATTTGAACTATCTGAGTCACCCAGATGCCCCAATAATTACTATTCTTATTATATCAGTACTCTGTCAAAAAATATGTTGTTCCTTGTTAGGTCTTTCTGCTTGTCCCTTAGAAATCACCTTCCCTATCTGAATTTACACCTCATTACACCACAGTTCATCAAGTTGCATTTTCTTTTTTGGTATGCTTTTTTTCATTTATTGCTCTATATGCTTCATGAAACATCGGCTCATAAAAATTCACATCACACTGTGTGACTTAAGACATGTCTCCACACCTGGATTTCAAGTCTTTTTATAAGATATTTTGGGGAATCAAGAGTTATCAGAGTTATTTAAATATACTTGTACATCAAATTGAGAAAAAAAAAACAATTTGGGGCAGGGAGTACAGAGTCTTCATTCTTCCTAATTGTGCTCAAATCTTTCAAACATTTTGCTAAGTGTTCTGAGCGGTTGGCTAAGTACTGCTATTTATCATAATAACCAACCCTTTCTCTCCACTTCCTAGAAGCCTTCGGTTTCTTTTGTTTTATATTTTGTAGCTATCCAGGTCATCATGATAATATTATGTTCTGTGAATGACACAGAATTAGGTAACATCCTAGTAACTGCTCTCTTTGAATCTGGAAAGATATTTCTATGAATTAGATTACTCATGATTTTATATTTCTTCTAGCTGGTCATTACTCCAAGATATTGTGCACTTTCTATAATATAGCTATGTACATGTCTTGTGGATATGATACTATACCATAATCACTAAGAATATATTATTCCAAGGACTTGACCCACAGAACTTTAATCATTCCTGAATTATTCCTCTCCTTTGAAAGAGTTTCATCTGATCAATGTTTCTAAGGTGTATATCCAAAAACTTGAAGCCCTTTAAGTGTTGGCCTAAGGCCAGGCTACTTGTCACTTATTGGTAAGCAAACATTCTTTATTCAACTTATTTCATCCACCATCTAGCACAGTGCCTATCACACAGCAAACATTCAACAGATGCTTTATGAATAAAATATTGAATCAATTATAATATATCAATTATGGTATAGCCAAAATAAGACAGGGTAGAACTTCTGATATTGGATTTTTTAAATTTAGTAGAATGAGTACATAAACAGACTTATTTTACTCACCTAGTATTGACCGTAAGTTGGGGCAACAAACAAGTTTATAAATTCTTACACAGTCCTTGCATTTAATCACCAGCCAGCAGTTTCCCTTGGTCAGGACCTTAATAAGTAAAAGACTGGTGGGTGCCTGGGTGGCTCAGTGGATTAAAGCCTCTGCCTTCAGCTCAGGTCATGATCCCAGGGTCCTGGGACCTGGATGGAGCCCATACTCAGGCTCTCTGCTCAGCAGGGAGCCTGTTTCCTTGCTCTGCCTGCCTCTCTGCCTACTTGTGATCTCTATCTGTCAAATAAATAAATAAAATCTTAAAAAAATAAGTAAAAGACTGGTTAGTCCAAAAGATCTGAGGGTGTCTGCTGTAACCCTCAACTTCCATTCTTAAATTATAGTGCTGCTGGCAATGTTAAATTTTATGAAATGGCTCCCTGCTTCCTATGCTGAGATGCCTGCAAGGTGCCATAAATGCACAATACATTTCAGGTGCTTTTAGAGCTGTATCTCTTTTTACCATTCTTTCCATGATAAAATCTTCCAATAAAGACAGAACCAAATCACATTCTTTTAGAGCCTTTGCCTCAGTAGAAGATGGGTTTTATTATCTCAAATGACACTTTCCCTCCCATATTTGTTTTTAAGAAGTACTAGGACAGGAGCACCTGGGTGGCTCAGTTGTTAAGTTCTGCCTTTGGCTCAGGTAATGATCCTGGAGTCCCTGGATCAAGCCCTGCATTGGGCTCCCTGCTTGGCAGGAAGCCTGCTTCTTCCTCTCTCACTCCCCCTACTCATGTTCTTTCTCTAGCTGTGTTTCTCTCTCTCAAATAAATAAATAAAATCTTAAAAACAAAACAAAACAAAGTGTTAGGACAAATTTTACACCTTACATTTCAGGTTCAATTTTTTTTTTGGCTGTATTTCCAGATTTATTTTTTATTGAGTCAATAATGTTGTTGTATAATACCATAGCCTCATTGTTCATTTTTCTCTTAGAACTTGTCTCAGTTTGTAAGTAAAAGAATAACTTCAGTGAGTGTTGAATGGTCACTGACCCTAAAAGCTATAAATTCTATAAGTTCAAGGGTTTTGTCTGCTTTGTTGGTACAATAACTGGAACAAGTATGGACACCATATTTGTTGAATGAACACATGCATAAATGAAAGAATGTATTAATTACTAAATAATTGGTCATTCATGTTTGCAATGTTATCTTTAGTCATTTCTTATGAACCCAAACTATATCTAGATCTTTAATCTATATCTGATAAGTATATTGCATTTCAAATGAAGCATTTAATATATGTAGTGACTAACAATTTCATGGGGCCCATTTCACACTTCCTGTTAGATAGCAGCTAAATTGGTTACTGTCTCCCTCTGCATTTTCTTTCAAAGAACTCCCATCAAAACCTTCAATTTGATAGGAGTATAAGGAGTCCATTAATGAGAATCACAGAAATAGAAGAAGAGTAATCTTTTTTTAAAAGATTTTATTTATTACTTTGACAGAGAGAAATACAGGTAGAGAGGGAACACAAGCAAGGGGAGTGAGAGAGGGAGAAGCAGCCCTCCGCCGAGCAGGGAATCAGATGCAGGGCTTGATCCCCGGACTCCAGGATCAGGACCTGAGCCAAAGGCAGTTGCCTAACCAACTGAGCCACCCAGGCTAATATTTAGTATATACATATTTGAAATCAAATTATGAACATTTTAATCACAGAATAGCAATTGACAGGAAAAGTGATCAATTTCCCATGACACCTTGTAATCTTTCCACATTGGAAATCTAGGAACATCATTTCTTTGTTTAAAATTTTTCAGTGGTGTTCTAGGCTATAGAATAAAATCTCCATTTCTAAATGTATCATGCAATCCTTTTCTTCAATCTGTCACAGGCCTTTTCTCTGATTTTACCTCTTCTACTTATAACTAACCTGCTAGCAGTGCACACTATTTGTACCTCCCATTGCCTGAAGAGCCCTATTTTCATACTTCCTCCAAATTCCTGGTTGAACTTCCCCTCATTCAGATAAACTTATGCTTACCCTTCCCTGTACTTGCATACTTTTTCTTGACTACCATATATATCAGAATCCCTCTTCTTTGGTGCCATAGCACATTGCAGATATTCTAAAAGAGCATTTGGTGCATCATATTCTAATGGTTTTCCATACTTCTTTCCCTCCTAGATGATGATATGAATGCTCTGGAGGCAAAGACCATGTCTGAATCATATGTTTTTGTTGTGTTGGTTGTGGTCATTTCTTTTTTCTTTACCATATGACACACGCATATATTACTTAGTATGGGTGCTAGATTCTAGGTATATAGTGATGGACAATGTCACATGAGTCCTATCCTTCTAGTTTCCACAGCAGCAACAACCACAACAACAAAAACCACACACATATTGGATAACTTTTTACAAATATGAGGATAATTATAATAAAGAACACAATATTATAGAATTCTGTAACAGATGGAACTAAGTTTGCTGAGTAAGTACACAAAAGGGTTGCATTACTTTGAAAATAAGGGTTGAGAAAACTCTCTTTGGTTGCTTTTTGCCTACTTTTCCTTTTTTTTTTCTTTCTTTCTATCACATTCCTGTTTTAGGAAGGTATGTGTGGGAAAGAAAAATGGTAGTGAAAGCATCCTAAAACCACTTAGTTCATTTCTTCTAGATATAGAAGATAGAACTAAGTAAAAGATATCAGGGTCATGATGGAATGGAGCCAAAAATAAATCCAGGGTTAATGTAGAAAGAGAAAAGAAGTAAAAAACTGTAAGGCAGAGACTATATGGATGTGTTGTGGATATATAGATATCAAGTGGATGCACCATCAAGGATGTGTGGATATAGTACATTTTAAAGTTAAGTACTTAGATTCAAAATCAATAACTGGCTTAAACTGGATAGAGGTTGTTTTTTCCTTCTCTTGAGACCTCAAAATGCAATGTCTTTATAACTTCCATAGAAAAGCAATGTAAATGTATTCCACTTGAAGAAATATTTAAAGAATCCTCAGGAGAATATTCAGTATTTAAGATCACAAAAGGAAATGCTTATATGAGGTACACAAACTATAGCAATAAAAATTCAAATTTTACAGTATGTGCTTTACCAGTTGCCTTTTATTCATATTCTAAATAATCTCTAATTTATGTGAAAAGAATAAGAAGGGTGAATATTATCAGCATGTAATGATAAACTATTTTCACTGGTTCTGACATCTTTCATATATATCATTTAAAAGTAGCTGGTGAAGTAAATTTGTAGTCATGTTTCTCTCTGGGTATTAAATCATGAAATTTTGACACCAATTATGAAAATAGAAATCGTTTTATCCTAGAAAACTTGCTTCCTTACAGTTTTTCATTTGCATAGTAATCATTTGAATAGTAGTAAGAATGGAAATGTCAGGAATATCCTCCTAACTTTACTGTTGTCATTTCAAATCTAATCTCAAACTGTAATGAGCAAATTATAGAAAATTGCACATTAAAAAAAAAGTCATCATTGCAGTTAAGCATCAAGAACCCAGAAACTGGGAGGGGGGAGTACCTGGGTGGCTCCGTTGGTTAAGCATCTGACTTTGTTTTGGTTCAGGTCATGCTCTCATGGGTCTTGAGATTGAGCCCTAGGTCAGGCTCCACTCTCAGCAAGGAGTCTGCATGAAGAGTCTCTCCCTCTTTCCCTCTTCCCACTCATACATGAGTTCTCTCTCCCTTTCTCTCTAAAATGGATAAATACATCTTTAAAAAAAAAAAAAGAATCATCCCTAAATTGGGAGAGAGGATAACTTTGAAGAGAGTAAGTACCTATCCTTTAAGTTAGAGCACAAGTCTATTTTCAATTTGGGCCTGATTGCTTTCTCCTCACTGAAATCTACCCACTGGATCTCTGCATTATATAACAAACCACTTTTCCATGTTGTATTTTCCCCATTTGGTGTTAAATTTGTTTTCTCATATTTGTCTCCTTAAGGCAGTGCATGATTCATATTTATATTTTGTGTTCATTATTTTACAGAGCCAAGCATGTTGAAGAGAAATAAAATTTCTAATAGGTTAACCAAATACTAAGGAAGAATACATGTCTTTAGAGATAATCTTCTCTGAACACATCTTGGGACTCAGTTTACTAAAGCCTCAGGAAATGTTTGGAGAAGGAGAAACTTCATTTTACTTATTTATATAATACTCTACAATTGGAACTGCCTCATCTTTATGAATTACCTTCTTCCCCCAAAATCATGGTTAGCTAACTAGAGTATATTGATTAAGTCATGATAAAACCCTAGTTCAGTCCCACAACCCATGAGTTCATGACCTGATCCAAAGGGAAGTGTCACATGCTTAACCAACACAGCCACTCAGGTACCCTGAAAAACATTTCTAATTGGTTAGGAATGAGTCATATTAATAATTTGCCTTATCAACAATATATTCAATATGTCTGAATATATAAAGAATGGGGGGGGAGTAAGATACAAATAACTTAAAAACCACAGATACATCCTCTGTAATTCTTTGTAGTACATGTTTTCTGATGCAAATCTTATAAATATAGTATGTTTAATCCTTTTATGACTCAATTGTGTAAACATGATTCCCCCATTTACAGACGAGGATCCTGAGTCTCACTTAGAGAGGCTCAGTAACTTCAACCAAGACATTTGCAACACTCAGGCAAAACACGGATTTGTATATAAGTCATCTGACTACAAAGGCCACACATTCTATATAGCATGCTAAGGAAATGTCTTTCACATCAGAGCTGGCAAATACAAGGCAGCCATCTTTGGAATTTAGTGTTTACACATTTCACCTCTGTGCTTTGACTTTTTCTTTTTTCTAGTAAGAGTGATTCATTGATCTTACTTAGTCCTACTAATCAAATGATAACAATCTGGCATAGTCAATCTGGTTAACTAACCTATAATAAAGTTTGAACCCATGGCCTCAGACTAATCAGCATAAGATGCCAACTAAATGAATGAAATGATCGTGCACATAAAATCTATCAGAACTAACTCTGTTTTCATGAAAATTATCCATTTATGCATTGTTTGGGCACCATTTGGTCAGCATTTACAATATTAATGAGGACAGCTCACACTAGTGCTTATAAATTATCAAATTCCCTCTGGAAGCTTCCTAGATTCTAGCATGCAGAGTCTATTGATGATGTCTGTGGAGCAGGCATAGCTTACTGAGACTCTCATCTGTTTTCAGTGACATGAAATCTAGACTTTAACAATATGCCAGGAATATACAACTTCTACAAGTATAATTTGACTTTTTTTGTTTAATTCAGATCTGAAAATTATTAGATCTTGATTTAGCTTTGCAAAATCACTTCACCAACATTAAAATTATGCTGCTTATGCAGTGAAAAAATAGAATGCATTTTAATGAAAGGTCTGACCTGCAGAAAGATGAATAATTTGCATCAATTTTTGTGCATTATGTTCAACTAATGAAGACAAATGTATTCATTCATTTCAGTAAAGCTGAAGAACTGAAGGCCAGCAATTTTATGCATTTATAATGATGAATATTACAGTACTTATTATGTGATGAATTGGGAATTCTAGAAATGGATGGTGAGCAAAACAGGGAAAAACATGCTTCTCATACTGATTTTTATTTTTATAAACACTGGCATCTGCCTTAAACAAACAGCATGTCTCTCCTAGTATCAATTCTATATCTCTCACTTCATCAAAAACAAGAAATAGGGGTGCCTGGGTGGCTCAGAGTGTTAAGCCTCTGTCTTCAGCTCAGGTCATAATCTCAGGGTCCTGGGATTGAGGCCCATGTCCAGCTCTCTGCTCAGTGGGGAGCCTGCTTCCCCCTCTTTCTCTGCCTGCCTCTCTGCCTATTTGTGATCTCTCTCTCTGTCAAATAAATAAATAAAATCTTAAAAAAAAAAAGAAATAAAAAGCAATGATATCTCATGCATTTAACATTAGAATAGAGAAGTGAAGAAAGAAATTTTATATTGTTCACTTGTCAAGGTAGTCTGCTTCTACCATAAAGAGTCAATGATACAAACTATTGCAACATTTTTTACTTTAGGGTAATTATATATAAGAGCATTATAAGGAGATAAACGTTAAATGAGATAAACGTTGAGAATCATTAATAGGACCCCTGCTATCTTGTTCTCATTAACATAAAATATGTTATAGAACAGTTTATAAAGGTAACATTAAAATTCTATTATGAAATAAGAATATATCCTAACATTTATAATTAAATAAGTAAATATGGCAGAAATAAAATGTATATAATAATTTTATGTGTGATAAAATTATCTTTAGGGGTGCCTGGGCGGCTCAATCGGTTAAGCATCTAACACTAGATTTCAGCCAAGGTCATATTTCAAGGTTGTGGGACCCACCCAGTACTGCATTGGGCTCCCTCCTCAGCATGGAGTCTGCCTAAATATTCTCTCCTGCTCCTCTCTACTCTCTTTCTCTCTCGCAAAAATAAACAAATCTTTTAAAAAATTATCTCTAAGCTTAACCTTAGTATTAAAAATCACTATAAATACATCCACTTTACATTAATCTCTACTTCATTTTTATATTTCAGCTTCATATTTTTCATGTATTACATATATGTCAGTAGGTTGTATGATTATGATATGATTGTTAATTTGCATTTTGCTTACAGAAATAATTATTCACTGATGCATGAAACTTACTATTGATTTAACCCAACAAGTAAAATGGGAACAAATGATATAGAAAATTTTAGCATCAACTATTAATATGGACAATGAACACCATCCCTCCATCCCCTCTCTCAGCTGACATATATTTCATATATGTTATTAAAATCATGAGGAACTAATGAATGAAGCATGCCACTAGCTCGTTGTCAAAAATAAAGATAGTTGTAAAGATACTTGCTGTCATTTTACAATATTTCTACCAAACTGAACATAGCAAAGCAAAATAACCCCAACTGGCCATAATGGATTTTTTCTAGACTGCTGCTTTCCTGCCAGCTCATGGACCACTGAGTCTGCCTCATCCTCGAAGTGCTTGTGCACTCAACATTCGAAAGAGAGACACCAAGAAGGCTTTTAGTCTGGGCAGTAAGAAGGGAGGTAATGCAGTAGAAAATGTTATTAAGGAGAAATGCTCCCTTTTCAGATAAATTGATTATCACCTATGGTGAATTAAAAGGCAAGAGATTGCAACTGCTCATACACTTTAAATATTCCCTAATGAAAACTGCGGTGATTTGCTTTTATGCTTTACCCCATCTAGAGTTGTTTTTTTCTTTTTTCATTCTTTTGAATGAAATAGGAAGTTCCGTTAACTTAAGAGTAAGATCACCTACAACTTCAAAAATCTACCACACAGTAAATATGTTGAAATAACACCGCTGCAGTCAGGAAAACTGGAAGGGATATAATGTCACCCCAAGCTTAATTAAACCATCTTATGCTTATTTAGCATTTACCTTCACATCATTGTTGATTGCTCCACTAAAGTTATTTTTGTGTAAACAGATTTTCCTTAATTAAATAGCTTATATTGGAGTCATTCAGCGATTTCACAAGACACTTTTGGCAGTTCTCATCATACTCAGAATGATGAATGATGATGGTAGGCCCCTAGATCAGTCACACTGGAGGAGGCTTAGCAGGCTAACAAGAGACTACACACATGGGCTTTTGGGGGGGGCTAAGGAAAATAGAAATAATTTTTGAAATATTTCTGATTTCCCACTTCAAAAGAGACAACATATTTTCTTTTTTAACTTCCTGCACCTAACCACATGTCCCTCTATGAGAGTATCTGACAATCTGAACAACAATAAAAGCAAAGGGAATTCCTCTCTTTAATCACATTTACAGTAAAGATGAAATTTTCACTATGGATTATGGCTTCTGCAGAATACAAACTCAAAATCCTGTGGAATTTCTGGTACTTATCTGAATTCCCAGAACTTGAGCCATATTGCTTTGCTGTGAATATATTTAATCTCACTAACTCTTGCTGCAAAAAGAACAAGAGCCTCCAATAACATTTTTTCCACACCTGAATGCATTTTTTTTCTGGTTTGTGATTAAGCAAAATTTTGAAACCAAATAAATATGTTGTACTACAACTATTCTTCAATATGCTTGAACAATAAAGACAGAAAAGATAAATGCTGATTAAGTAGTTGAAAAATGCAGATTACAATATTGGTTGAAACTTTATTCTTAAGTAAGAATCTCATTCAAGTACTAGAGTTACATGTTCTTGTATTTATTAATGACTAAATAAATATAAATAATTCATGAATCCATATTTCTAATAGAGGTAATGATAGAGCAAATCATTAATTACCTCCTGGAATCTTTTTCTCAGAAGTATTTAAGGAAGTGAAGTATGAGATGCCTCTTTCTAGATTATATTTCTTCAATGAAATTATATGAGAGTTAAGACTCACTCATAATGTACTGAGTCTCAAAATTATTTTAATTTTATGTCACGTTATGAATGAATAAAATATAATTTGTTAAAGAATTTAAGGTTTTCGGGGCGCCTGGGTGGCTCAGTTGGTTAAGCAACTGCCTTCGGCTCAGGTCATGATCTCTGGGATCGAGTCTCGCATTGGGCTCCCTGCTCGGCAGGAAGCCTGCTTCTCCCTCTCTCACTCCCCCTGCTTGTGTTCCCTCTCTGGCTGTGTTTCTCTCCGTCAAATAAATAAAATCTTAAAAATAAATAAATAAATACATACATACATACATACATACATAACCTTTAGTGACAATGAGAGTTTAATACATTTAAATTAGTACTTGGTAATGAAAATAAAGAAGAATGTGCTAAAATATTCTTTTTAGTCTATCACTTTGCTATATTGTAGTAATTTTTCAGATTTTTAAAATTTTTTATTCCTATGTACTGACAATTTTACATACAAATTCCAAGAATGTCCTTATAAAAGTTAGAAATTTATGATGTGCTTTGCCTAATTAAAATGATTACTTTGTTGAAAACACTAATATACTACTATATCCAATTAATCTACACACTACAAAAAATAATTCTACTTAGACATACAATACAACACAATATCTCATGCATTGCCCTTGCCAGTATCAATGAATATTTTCCACAATAACTTAGCTTTCTTCAAAAGGACAAAAGTTGATCTGATCAGCTAAGGTAACAGATTAAAAAGAAAAAAAAATCTACATCCTAAGGCTTATAGTTTAATTTGTTTTTTTTTTCTTTCATCTTACCTATAAGATAAGCTTAAAATTAGAAGAAATAGAAATTCTAAGTGCTATGCCTGGTATTTTCCTCAATTTAAAAAGTTACATTAAAAATATAGCTTATATATCTATTAATAGTTTGAATTGTTTTATATTTTATTAAGCCTCTATCTTTTAGTGAAGAGTGTCAGGAGTAGGGAGGGATTGAAATTTTCTTTTCGTATATTTTAATAAACTATAACAGAGAGCTTCCTAGAACTGATTCAACTATTACCTTTTTTTTAAGATTTTATTCATTTATTTGACAGAGAGAGAGATCACAAGTAGGCAGAGAGGCAGACAGAGAGAGAGGAGGAAACAGGCTCCCTGCTTAGCAGAGAGCCTGATGCGGGCCTCAATCCCAGGACCCTGAGATCCTGACCTGAGCTGAAGGCAGAGCCTTAACCCTCTGAGCCACCCAGGCACCCTATTACCTTTTTTTAAAAACAGTTTTCAAACCTGAAATAAACCAATGGGTTTTGAGTTTTGTATAGTATACTATTTTGATTTATTTTTAGTAAATATTTCCTCAAACTGAGAGTATGGTAGGGAAATATCTGGTACACTAGTACATTGTATTTACAAAACAAACAAGGGAACAAATGAAAAACCTCAAGTTTAAGGTTTTATATTAAATAGAAGTCAAAATTATTTAGAAATTTTGAAATTATGCGTGCTATTACGTGACTATTATTTAAACACCCCTTCTAAAGCTTCTGCACAGCAAAGGAAACATCAAACAAAACAAAACTAAAAGCAACCTACAGAATGGGAGAGAATATTCTCAAATGACATATCTGATAAAGGGTTAGTATCCAAAAATCTATAAGGAATTTATCGAACTCACAACCAAAACCCAAATAATCCCACTAAGAAATGGGTAGAAGTCAAAGAATATAAAAATACTGATTCAACACGGTACATGCAACCTGAGGTTTTTAGCAGCATTATCAACAATAGCCAAAGTATGAAAAAAGCCGAACACTGATCAATTGACGAATGGATAAAGAAGTGATATATATATGTATATACATATATACATACACACACATATATATATAATGGAAAATTACTCAGTCACCAAAAAGAATGACTTTTTGTCATTTGTCATTTGTAATAATGTGGACAGAACTAGAGTATAATAAATTAAGCAAAACAAGTCAGAGAAAGAAATATATTATTTCACTCATATGTGGAACTTAAGAAACAAAACAGATGAACTTAAGAGAAGGGAGACAAAAAAAGAGAAGGAGGCAAACCATAAAAGAACTCAACTATAGAGAACAAGCTGAGGGTTGATAGAGAGGACATGGATGAAGGGATGGCCTAGATGGTGATGGGCATTAAGGAGGGCACTTGTGATGAGCACTGGATGTTATATGTAAGTGATGAATCACTAAATTCAATCCCGGAAACCAACACTACACTATATGCTAACGAACTAGAATTTAGATAAAAACTTGTAACAGGGGCGCCAGGGTGGCTCAGTGGGTTAAAGCCTTTGCCTTCAACTCAGCTCATGATCTCAGAGTCCTGGGATCGAGGCCCACATTGGGCTCTCTGCTCGGCGGGGAGCCTGCTTCCTCCTCTCTCTCTGCCTACTTGTGATCTCTCTCTGTTAAATAAATAAATAAAATCTTAAAAAAAAAAAAAACTTGTAAGAGGAAAATAATAATTAAATGAAATACCTGTGCTATACTGCAAAGTTCTCACACATCCTTCTCAAATCTAACTTAGTACCCTGGATAAGTCAAGCTTGTTTAATGAAGTCATCACATTTAATAATGTAAAATGCCGTATTTATTATTAGCTCAAAGTGTTACATGTTTTCTCTGTTTATAAATCTTGTTGCACCATTATATTTTCAGATGTATGATTCATGTGCTCAACAAACACTAGAGGGTTCATAGAATGCAGGTACTGTTGTATAAGCTTACAACAAAGAAACAAAGATCGATATCCTCATTCAGATAATGCAAATCAGCAAAAGATGGTAAGGGCATATGAGAATCTTACTCCTTTTATAGTCAACACTGAGAAATGCATTTATTTGTTCCAGCTCTTTCCAGATGAAACTATAAGGCAATGAGAGCTTAAGAAGTCATTGTTCCCAACCTTTATAACTCCAGAGTTTGCTTGATTTTTAAAATTTGTTCTAAGACATTAGTTAACCATATTTCCCCATGTAGTTCCTTGCCAATTTAGAACAAACTCTCAGAATCTGTCAAGCACATTATCAGAAAAATTGTTATAAGTTTAAATTAGAAATCTTACCTTTTCCTATAAACTAATTTTACTAATTAAAAAAAAGAAATCTAGAAGACATAACTTTCATGTGACTTGTCCAAGATTACAGTAAATAACAAGGTTAAATATCACTGTGAATACTACATGAAGACAGTTTCTTTTTTTAATTGAAATATATTTATATACAATATCCTATTAGCTTTAGATGTACATCATAGTGATTCAATATTTTTATACATTATAAAATGATCTCCATGTTAAGCCTAGTTATCAACTGTCACCATACAAAGCTATTCCTTGTGCTGTACATTACATCTTCATGACATTTATGTTATTACTGGAAGTTAGTATTTCTTAATTCCCTTCACTTATTCCACCTGACCTTCTACTCAACTCCCCTCTAGTAAGCAACAGTTTGTTTTGTATGTCTATGAGTCTTTCTGTTTTGCTTTCCTTCTTCATTTTGTCTTTTAGTTCCAGGTATAAGTGAAATCACACAGTATTTGTCTTTCTCTGTAACTTATTTCACTTAACAAAAACCCTCTAGGGAATTGCAAGGTTGTTGCAAATGATACTTTCTAATAGCACTGTATAATAATATTGTCTAAAATATAAATTTGCTTATACTCCAATTCATAAATGAGTAGAGTATATTTGAAAAAATGGCAAAGAAGTTACTCATCCCAAATTCCAAATAAATGGTACATGAACTCATGAAGTTTTTTAGTTCATTATGTAATTCTTACTGAGCTCATCATGTAATTCTCACTGAGGGAAAGAATCATACTAGACCTAACCATGATGAATGCCACATTTTGAGCACTCCATCAATAAAAAACTTTGATCCTCAAGTAATAATTATGAACACTCAACCATTAATAAGTATTTATCATATATTAAATTTAATTATAAAACTTCTGAATTAACACATACATTGGCATAACATCAACAAGGCTTTGTTTGAGAGGTTTTTCCTGGTTCATGCAATAAAAGCGTTTGTTTTGTGTGCAGAATTTAAAAACAACAATAACATCAACTATTACCACACACTAGCAAATCAAACATGTCAAAAATAAAAAATTCCACCTCAAAAATATATTCTAGTCATCTAAGTTCTAAATTATTACTGTTGAGTTTTAATAACACAACTTTTATTGAGCTTTGAATTAATGTACATTTAATTTCATATTCTTTCATAAACATTGTATTCTACTGGGAAACTAATTTGGAGAATTTCCATTACATAGTTTACCTCACCACACTCCCACACATGATCTCAGCTACACTTGCATAACTGGGGAGTAAGAATACAAGGTTTTGTTGGGGGGGAGGTGTTTGCTTGTTTTCAATTCTACAGTGACTATGGAATCATTATTTGGGTCTACAATATAAATATACCAATATGTTAGGATGCCTGGATGGTTCTGATGGTTAAGCATCTGCCTTTGCTCAGGGCATAATCTCCAGGTCCTAAGATCAAGCCCTGCGCTGGGCTCCCAGCTCACTGGGGAGTCTGTTTCTTCCTCTCTCTCTGTTTGTGCTCTCTCTGTCCCTCTCTCTCTCTCAAATGAAAAAATAAAATCTTTAAAATATATATATATAGCAATATGTAGTATAACAGGAGCTAGTGACTCAAAATTCTTTCAAAGTCACTCTCAACTATCTTGAATTACATGATAAATTTGAGAAAACTTTACTAAATATAGTAGAATTTAATGTAGAATTTTTTTGATGGGGGCACCTGGGTGGCTCAGTTGTTAAGTGTCTGCCTTTGGCTCAGGTCATGATCCCAGAGTTGGGGGATCAAGCCCCACATCAGGCTCCCTGCTCAGCAGGAAGCCTGCTTCTAGCTCTTTCACTCCCCTTGCTACAGTTCCCTCTCTAGCTGTATTTTTCTCTGTCAAATAAATAAATAAAATCTCTTTAAAAAAAGAAAAGGAAAAAGAAACATTTTTTGGTGAAGTTATTACAGTGGAAAATTTTGGACTTCCTAGACATTTGAAAGCTGCTAGAAATGATCTCAAAGAAACAAAAACATTTACAGTATTGTAATTTTTGGAATTGTTTATGAAATTGGATTTTCATAAATCTATGCTTAACTTTTTAACCATTGTATATATGTTCATTTGAAAGAAATTTTCAAAATTGAAGTTAATTAAATTTATAAGTAAAGAAAAATTGATAAACAAATATGGCTAGTTATTAAACATGAATACGTGAAGATCAGTTTTGATGAGTCTATAACAAATTTGCAGAAGTTGAGGCTCAGAAAAATTATAATGCTATTATTTATTACTGTGATGGGCCAGTGAATAGCTATTTTCCCCTTTAGTTCAAAAAATACATTGATATAATTAAAACATGATAATATGTTATTCTTTTTCCTTTTATATAGTATTGGTTTCCTGTTTCTGGTATAACAAATCATCGCAGGACACCTGGGTGACTCAGTGGGTTAAGCATCTGCCTTTGGCTTGGTCATGATCCTGGGGTCCTGGGATTGAGCCCCACTCTGGCTCCTGCTCAGCAGCAAGCCTGCTGCTTCCTCTCCCTCTGCCCCTCTCCCCACTCTTGTGTTCTCTCTCTTATAGAGAAATAAAATCTAAAATCTAAAAAAAAAAAAAAAAAAAAAAAGGGAGAGGGTCAAGATGGCGGAAGGCCAGGTGACCGCATTTCAGGGAGTTCCCTGAAGAGAGCTGAATTCCAACAAAAAAACCACTACAAGACCACCGTGAACACCCATGAAACCAGCCTGAAATGTGATATTTCCCACTTCTGGACCGCCACGAGAGACAAAGAACATCGGCAAAAAGGTAGAAAAAAATTGGAGGGTCTGGAGGCTTGCCCCCAGAGACAGGGGAGTGGGGGAGGAAGCCCTCAGAGCTGAACCATTGAAAACAAATACCGGAAAAGGAAAGTGCTCTGTGAGTGAGGAATAACAGCAGATTACGGCCTGAATTGGGGCTAGAAAGAAGCTAAACACAGCTAAGCCCGGGGCAAGGCAAGACTTTTTAAAATCTTTTATTTTCTTTCTTTTCCCGCTGCCCGGACTCCCTCCCCCCCGCCGGTGCCGCCCC